>MU733971.1:13799-87900 GCA_026770625.1 Nicotiana glauca | reverse complement strand
TTCTGCGGTCCAAGAGCCACAGAAGCGGTTATGACAGAAGCAGCTGAAGGAAGTTTTTCCTAAGTTTCAACTTCGCTCGAACCTCGACCATTTGACGCTCGGGGCTCCCGAGCCCCGCCCGAGCACAACGACAAGTCTGAAATCATGATGTGGACCTAGTCAAACCCTCGGAACACCCAAAACATAATTAAATCAAGGAATCGGATCCCAAAACCAATTGATCAAATTTAATGAACTTCAAGTTCTTAACTTCCTACCAACGGGTCCAAATTCCCTTCAACTACTCGGATTGACACCAAATTTTGCAGGCAGGTCTTAATTGATATTTTGGACTTGTGCCAAGCTTCGAAATCAAAATCCGAACCCGATACCTATGAAAACAATAATTTTCTTAGTTTATTTAATTCTTTGAAACTTAACAATTTTTACAAAAAAATTCCATTACTCGGGCTAGGGACCTCAGAATCCGATTCCGGGCATACGCCCAGGTCCCATATTTTCCCACGGACCCTCAGAAATTGCCGGATCGCAATTTCGGGTCCGTTTTCCCAAATTGTTGACCGAAGTCAAACTTGGCCTTTTTAAAGAGACTTAAAGAAGCAACTAGACTTATTCTTGCCCGAAATTCTTCTAACTTCCGAACCACCCACCCTCGCAAGTCATAATTTAGCTAAAGCAAATGCGGAAAGTATTATTTAAGGGAACGAGGTTCGAAAATGCAAAACGACCAGTTGGGTCGTTACAAAAGAAGAAGGGGGAGATAAAGGAAGGGGGTCCTAGGTTTATTAAAATATGAATCACATTAATACAATACCCGGTAATCACTCCTCCAAAGAGGGGCTACACGTGCATTAGCGCACCGGTAATCATATCCATATCTACCCTTCCCACCCCGTTTAAGGAACTAAAGCGCGGATTGGTCTCGAACACTATTACATGCTATTACCCGTCCCATTCCTATCAGTCCCGGAGGCACTTAGGACTACTAATCCTAAAGGGAGGGATATTAGGCTAATTTGAAGTTTCAAAGGTAAAAATCTAAGGTGACTTACAAAACATATAAAAGACTGCACATTAAAGGGGAAATATATAAACATATAGGGCTCAAGTATACCTTCTCAAACAAAAAACCCCATAGCATGATTTAAACAAACGAGTAAAGGTCTAATTTTAAAAATACTTGAAAGCGGAGGAGATTGTTGTTGCGGTAGGCCTGGCTTATTACATGACCCAGTTAGGAAACACGAATTGAACCTACCTACTGATTGTGGCACTTAAACCAATAACAGAGGCGAGTTCAGTTTTATTTATACTGCCTAAGGCTTTCCTAAGTGTTTAGGTGAGACCTTAGAAGCATAGTATCTATTCAATTCAGAATGTGGCGAAACTGTAATAACTCAGAACGAATTGCTTGAAATCCTATATGCATGCTTGCTAAACCTTGTTAAGTAAAGGAATTAGGTTATTAAAAGGGTTCAGAAGGGACGTATTTAAATTAGGCTATTTCAAGACTCTGCAGGTGATGGTATCTACTATTATTGATTTTAATCCACATGGACATGCTATCTAACATTGAATGTGAATGGAATGACTCAGATTTATTTAAGAATCCCTATAGGCATGAGTTCTATGTGTTACTGGTTTTAGACCTTTATAGACAAGATACTTATCATTTCATGTGAGCTGGACTTTAGTTAAGAAACCCTATAGGCATGATTTCTATATAATACTGATTTCAGCATGCTACTGCGTTATAACCAATTGGGCCCTAAAAAAAACATGATATCTGAACGGTGACAAATGTCCAGAATTTTAGATAATCCATATAGGCAGGTTATCTATATGTGGAGTTAAACAGAGTAAATAAATTTCTATAGGCATGATGTGTAAGGCACAGAATTAAAATACCCTATAGGCATGGTTTCTAAATGTAGTTTGAGTATGCGTAATTTAAAATACCCTATAGGCATGGTTTCTAAATGCAATTTGAATATGCAGGATTTAAAATACCCTATAGGCATATTTACTACACTCGACATGCATAAATACCCAACCCTTTTCACTAGCCAACCTTAAATGTTTATTACAAACTTATTATAAACCAGGAATACTAAATACATCAAAAATGAATAAGATACAACTAGAGGAGGTCTGTTCTTGGTTCCACCCCGAGCTATGGAATAAACTGCCTTAAGATGCCATTACTTCAAAGCCTTTCTCAAACTTGTGTGTGTCAGAGTTCCCTAAGGGCCTCAATAGGACATTGGGCAGTGCTCACACCCAAGTTATATAAATAGAATAGGGACAAGTGCAGTATGGAAATGCCAGCCCTCATGTGTCCAAGTTCAGAGGGAGCTCATGGGTTCCAAGGGAAGGCTCACATGAGGGGGCCAGAACTTAAGTCTAAAAAGAGAGTGAAAAATGCAGAAATTTAGTTTTAAGAGCTGGGGGAATAAAGGAGAGGTAAAAGGGTGATGGGAGACATCCATTAACACTTCAAAGAGTTGATAATTTCCCACCAAAGGGGGAGGGAATTGGGAATCCATTACAAGGAGCCTATATACTTAGGCAAGAGTTAATTCTAGGCATGCACAACAATAGAGAGTTCTGTCATGCTTGTAAATCAACCAAAATACAACATATAAGGGTAACATGGGGGTTATGATCCTAGGAGGACCAAATTTGGGTCATGCTCAACAATATTCGATATTGTCATGCCCTATACAAACCATAAGTATTAAACACATTGGGTTAGGGATTTAGGATTCACATGTTATCATACATTTATTCAGAACAGGGGTAGGGGAAACTACAACATGCTAAATAATGGTACTAGATTGAATACAAACAGTAGGCAGACAAGAATGCAAAAAATCAATAAATAAGCATGTTGTTGTTGGTGCTGAAAACTTAGTAAGAACATAGTAGTCAAAGAAGCAAAGTGCAGTAAAGAAAAGTAGCAGGACTTCGAAATACAGCCTTGGCTTTCAACCGACTAAACAGACAACAACAGAAGTAGTAAAGCAAGGGAGTATTTGAGTGTAAGTGCGAGTTCATAACTAAAAGTGTTCGTGTTCGTCTTTTCAAAGAAAAGAAGCACCGGGTATTTATAGTTTTTTTTAAATCGAGTAAGAAAGGGGTAATAAGCTACAAACATGGAAACAATCATGATTCGTAATCAATTATACAAGTGATTACCCTTAATTAAGGGGTCACTTTCTTAACGGGCAGTGACAGGTTAAAAATAAGAAAAGCAATCAATTAAAAAGGTAGGCTGACAGATGCCATAAAAGAAGTAATAAAATAACAAGTAAGTAGTTTGAGTCTAGGTACAGGGATACTCTAATTTTGGAAAGGATTCAGTAACACAAAACAAGAAAAGAAATCCATTAACCTTAATAGGCGAGTGAAATCAAAATTTCACAAAGGAAAAGTTTAAATTCAGTCACGAGTTTGAAAATTAGCCAGAGAAGGAGACTCAACATATAAATAGGTTACATAAACATTAAACATGCGAGGCCTAGTCTGTTTTCCAGGGGAAATATCACACAAAGTAGCACAAAAATTCAGTAGATAGCAACATTTGAAGCATGATAGTTCAGTAGGTCATGTCACATTGAATCAGTAACAAAGAAACATAGAATATCAAAGCATGTGAAGATCTCACAGTATCAAGTGAAGAAAACCCCTTTAAAAATTAGGGTTTCGAACATATTTGAGTTTCAGAGATGATAGAAAACCACAGTCAGAAGAATAATACAAAGGAATAAGGGATAGAGAACTTCAAATTGAGTCATAAATTTAAACGAACAGTCTCAAACCCAAAACCATAAGATTTTCAACAGTAAAAGGGTTTTAAAAAAAAAGGATAAACAGACAGATCAGATAAAACTCAAGCAAACAAACATTCATTTAATAAATAGTCAAAATAAATTAGGGGTTTTAATATGCAAACGCGGGTAAAAGAACGATATAAGCAAACATAACCAAACATATCAAAGAATTAAAGAAACGTTTTGAAATATCTTAACAGAAACCCTAATCGAAAAGATTAGGGGTTTTGAAAGCAGAGTTCAAAAAGAAAATTTGAGAACAATGCCTAGAAGTTCAAAGCAAACATTGACCTGAAGCAGATCTAAAAAGAAATCGAAAGAACCTTAAAGGCTAGGGTTTCAGAAGAACCCCAAGTGGGGACAAAAGGCTTTGAAAATCAACGATCTAAGCAGGAGAGTCAAGAATCTGACTTGAATAACCATGGTTGGCCGGAGAAAAGGTCGGATAATAATCATGATCTGCAATCAAACAAGGTCTGGACCAAGCTCCTTCAAGCTATAGCCTTGAGACCATAAGAATTGAACAAATAGAAGCCATAGGGGGGGTTGATACAGGTCTCCTGATGACCTTGGAAACCATAGATTTGGGAGGTATTAGGGTTTTAGTTGATGGCGGCTAGGGTTTGAGAGAGGATTGAGCGAGAAAGGGCCTATATTGGTCGTTGATCGAAATGATCAACGGCCAGGATTGAAAGGGTTAGGTAGGGGATTTAGGTTGGGTTATTTAAGTGGGTTTTGAGTCGGTTTGAATGGGAATTGGGTTGGGAAATTGGGCTTCATATTGGGTTTTAAATGGGGTTCAAAATCAGGCTAAATTTGAAATAAAATGGGCTAGATCTCAAATAGCCAATTTTCCTTTATTTATTTTATAAAAATAGCAAATTCATTTCTGAAAACAAATTAAAAGTGTAAAAATAATTTATAATCTGTAATTATCAATTTAAAAATACTAGGCTTAATTTTTTTAAAGTATAAATGCAATTAAATCTTAAAAGAGACTAATCTTGCAATTATATGCAATTTAGATTTAAAAATACTAAGTGTCTTTGTAAAAATAAGCAAAAATTATATTAGCTATATTTAGGCATAAATATGAGAATCCAATAAATGAATAACCAAAAAATGATAATTTCGGGAATAATTATTGGGTTTTTCTGGATAAAATACCGCAATAAATTGATTTAAAAATTTTAAAAAAATAAGGAAAAGTAATAAAACATTTGGACATATTTATATATGCATACATATGCTATTTTGAAATTATTCTTCCTATAAAAAATATACAGGAAAAAATTGGTTATCAACAGCTGCCCCTCTTTACTCGGGAATGATGATAGAGTTGTGAGGTAAAGATATGATGACCAATTTTGATCGAGCAAATGATTTGAAGAAGCTTAGGTCGTGCCTTGGCTTTTGAGCTGCCTACATATCCCTGGTTTTATAGGAATCAGGCCATATGTAGTTCAAGATCCATTGGCGGAGTATGCCGATGGAGACTTCTCTAGAACGGACGCAATATCGGGGGTCAGGTGTGTGGTAGGTTTGTGGAAATGTTTAGGTTTGATGTGGTTACAAGCGCCAGAGTGAGATCCTACCAGGACGGCCGTTGCATGCCGATTTTACCTGCGAATAGAAACAATTCAAACGTATATTGTGCATAAAATATGATATGATGCAAGCTCCCATCGGACCATGAATGTTGCCTTCAGATGGTTAGGATAACGTCCTTAGGCCATGACGTCCTAGGACGTGAAGCATGTAATAAAGGATTTGCAGGCTATGAAATGATGCTCTCGAGCTATGAAAATGGTGCCTCCGAACCATGATACCTTTGAATGAAGATATGCAAAAGATTGAAAGGGATACTCGGGCCATGACATGGTGTTCTCGGTCTATGAGGATGGTGCCTCCAAATGATGATGCCTTTGGATAAGTTGGCGATATTTCAGCCCATGAAGGCTGCAGTAGCATGTGGCAATCTTTTAGCCATGCAAATATAGATAACGTGGCTATCTTTCAGCCGTGCAAATGTGAATAAGGCGGCGATCTTTCAGCCATGAAGATGCAGTATGAGGTGATCTTTCATCCATGAACATGCAGTTTGAGGCAATCTTTCAGCCATGCAGTTTGAGGCAATCTTTCAGCCATGCAGATGAGGCGGTCTTTCAGCCATGCAGATGAGGCGGTCTTTCAGCCATGCAGATTCAGTATGAGGCGATCTTTCAGCCATGCAAATGCAGATGAGGCAGTCTTTCAACTGTCCAGATGCAGTATGAGGCAATCTTTCAGCTAGGCAGATGCATATGAGGCGATCTTTCTGCCATGCAGATGCAGTATAATGCGTTCTTTCATCCAGGCAGATACAGATGAGGCGATCTTTCAGCCATGCATATGCAAATGGAGACAGCGTTTGGTCACGGAAGGCAGAATGGTAGCCTTATGCAATGCAAAAAATGGAGAGGGATACAACATTTAGTCTCAGAAGGCTGAATGGTAACCTTATGCAATGCAGAAAAATGCAGATAGAGACAGCGTTTAGTCTCGGAAGGCAGAATGGTAGCCTTATGCAATGCAGAAAAATATAGAGGGAGATAACATTTAGTCTCGGAAGGCAGAATGGTAGACTTATACAATGCAAACAAATGCAGATAGAGACAGTGTTTAGTCTCGGAAGGTAGAATGGTAGCCTTATGCAAGAAATAAAATGGCAAATGGTAATAGATATTTCTTAGCTAATAGCATATTGCGATATCGTGACTACTAGGGACATTGTTGTGTGTGGATAGCAAATGTGAATAAATGCAACAGTTCTGGGAGTTGTATTCCTGAAAAATGTTTATCTTGTGAGTGTATAGTATGTTTGGATGATTTCTCACTCCAAGTGCCCGTGTGCAAAGAAAAATCGTAACTTTTATAAAGGTGAGGTTAGTTTGTATCCCCGCTGGCTTTGCTTGACATGCTTGGCTTCCATCTGGTGATACTGTATGTGTCACTGGGGTAGCGTCGCTGAACAAAGCAGTTTTCATGGATAAACACACATGATTTTGTAAAAGTATAACAAAAATGTATAATTAAAATAGTTTTTAGATGAACTAACGACTGTGGCGCGGTTCGAGACGTTGCAACCTCTCCTTCTATGGAATTTTGAGGGTCCTCCTCAAAATTCTGCCCCAGTTTGGTGGGTTGATGCTTTCGACTGCTGCTCATGCAGTGATCGGCTGAAATTACTTCGAATTTTTAGGGTCCTCCTCAAAATTCTGCCCTAGTTTCCAATTTCGGAGGGAAATGAAAATTTTATTTAATTGTGACCGAACCCCATAAGGCTGCCTACGTATCCCCTCTTAAACGGGAATTAGGTCAAACGTAGTTCAATTTACATCATATAAGGAAAACATAAAGATTACACATAGTAGCGCTTGATTGCATCTGAATTAATCGGCTTTGGCCAAACTTCTCCGTCCATTTCTGCAAGTATTAGGGCTCCTCCTATGAGAACTCGGTGAACCATGTATGAACCGTGCCTGTTGGGAGAGAATTTCCCTTTGGATTCATCTTGATGCGGAAAAATCTTCTTCAATACCAGCAACCCTGGTGTGAACTATCTCAGCTTGACTCTCTTGTTGAAGGCTCTGGACATTCTGTTTTGATAAAGTTGACCATGACACACTACATTCATCCTTTTCCCATCTATTAGAGCTATTTTCTCGTAACAACTCTTCACCCATTCTGCATCGTTGAGCTTGGCTTCCTCTATGATCCTAAAGGAAGGAATTTCTACTTCGGCGGGAATGACGACTTCTGTACCATAAACCAGCATATATGTGGTTTCCCCAGTTGATGTGCGGACTATGGTGCGATACCCTAATAGAGCAAATGATAACTTCTTGTGCCATTATTTATGCTTCTCTATCATTTTCCTCAATATTTTCTTCATATTCTTATTGAGGCCTGTAGGATGTAGAATTCTTTTGGCTAATTCTGAAAGTTTCGGACATTCCTTTCATTAGTTTACTATTGAGATAGGAGCTATTACGAGTGATGATCGACTCTGGGATACCGAGTCGACAAACAATACGGTCGCGAACGAATTCTGCCACGACCCTCTTAGTCACTACCATGTAGGATGCTACTTTGACCCATTTGATGAAATAATTGATGGCTACTAGGATAAACCTGGGTCTGTTTGAAGCACTAGTCTCAATTGGACCAATAACATCCATTCCCCAGGCGGCAAATGGCTAAGGAGATCTTGTTGCATTGAGCTCCTTTGGTGGCAACTTTATCATGTCTGCATGAATTTGATAGTGATGGCATTTTCGAACGTACTGGATGCTATCTGTCTCCATACTCATCCAAAAGTAACCAGCCCGGAGTATCTTCTTTGCTAAAACAAAACCATTCATATGTGGACCAAAATTCCCAACATGAATCTCCTCTAGCATCGTGGATGCTTCCTTTGCATCGACACACCTTAATAATCTCAAATCAGGGGTCGTCCTATACAGGATTCCTCTGCTGTGAAAGAAATTATTAGACAACCTCCCCAGCGTGCGCTTTTGAGTTGGATTTGTGAGATCTAGGTATTCTCCTTATGGCAAATATTTCTTTATATCTTGAAACCAAGGCTTTTTGTCTGCTTCTTCTTCGACATGGGCACAGTAAGCTAGCTGATTATGAATTTTCACCGATATGGGATCAGTGAAATTCTTATCGGGATATTGTATCATTGATGATAGGGTAGCCAATGCATCGATGAATTCATTCTGGATTCTGGGGACATGTTGGAATTCTGTCTTTGTGAACCTTTTTCTCAACTCCTGCACATGATGCAGATATGGGAGTATCTTGGGGTTCTTGGTTGCCCATTCCTCTTGTACCTGATGTATGAGTAAATCTGAATCTCCAATTATTAGCAGCTTTTGAATGTTCATGCCAGTGGCCATCTTGAGCCCTAAGATGCAGGCTTCGTACTCGGCCGTATTGTTAGTGCAGGGGAACCTGATTTTGGTAGACACCAAATAATGCTAACCGGTTTCTGCTATGAGGACTACTCCAATGCCAAATCCTTTGAAATTTGCCGTTCCATCAAAAAACATTCTCCAACCGTCATAGGATTCTGCAATATCTTCTCCTATGAATGATACATCTTCGTCAGGAAAATACATTTTTAGGGGTTCGTATTCTCCATTTACGGGATTTTTAGCAAGGTGATTTGCTAATGCCTGACCCTTGATTGCCTTCTGAGTTATGCAGACAATGTCAAATTCACTCAACAGGATTTTCCACTTGGCTAGCTTTCCAGTGGGCGTGGGCTTCTAAAAGATGTACTTCAAAGGATCTATCCTTGATATAAGATACGTAGTATAGGCACATATGTAATGCCTTAGCTTATGAGCAACCCAAGTCAAAGAACAACAGGTGCGTTCCAAAAGAGAAAACGGGACTCGTATGGAGTGAACTTCTTGCTGAGATAATAGATGGCCTGTTCCTTCCTTCTAGTTTCATCATGTTGCCCCAGAACGCAACCGAAAGTTTCTTCCAATACCATAATGTAGAGCAATAAAGGTCTACCTGGCTCAGGAAGGACTAAGACTGGTGATGTTGACAAGTATTCCTTGATTTTCTCAAAAGCTTTTTAGTAGTCATCAGTCCATTTGGTAGTGACGTCCTTTTTCAACATCTTGAAGACTGGCTCATAGATAACCGTGGACTATGCTATGAACTGGCTGATATAGTAGAGTCTTCACAAGAAACTCATCACATCATTCTTGTTCTTTGGCAGTGATAGTTCTTTAATTGCCTTGACCTTTGATGGATCCAATTCTATTCCCCGGCGGCTCACAATAAACCCAAGCATCTTTCCGGCAAAAAACCCAAATGCACACATTGCAGGATTTAGTTTCAGGTTGTACCTTCACAATCTATTGAAAAACTTCCTCAAATCTTCCATTTGATCAGTGGCCTTCTTTGAATTGATGATAACATCATCTACGTACACCTCAATCTCCTAGTGTATCATATCATGGAAAATGGTAGTCATGGCCCTCACGTAGGTGTCCCCTGCATTCTTCAGACCGAACGACATCATTTTGTAACAATACATCCCCCATGGCATGATGAAAACCATTTTCTCAGCATCTTCTTCATCCATCTAGATCTGGTGGTAACCGGCAAAGCAATCCACGAATGACTGCAGCTCATGCTTGGCGCAATTGTTAATCAAGATGTGTATATTTGGCAAGGGGAAGTCATCTTTCAAATTGGCACGGTTGAGATCCTGATTGTCAACACAAAATCTGACCTTCCCATCTTTCTTTGGTACTGGTACAATGTTGGCTAACTATGTCGGGTATTCAACTACCCTAGAACCTTAGCTTTGACCTGTTTAGTGGCTTCTTCCTTGATTTTCAAACTCATATCAAACTTGAATTTTCTGAGCTTCTACTTTCTCAACGGACATGTCGGATCAGTTGGTAGTTTATGGGCCACAATAGACGTACTTAGACCCGTCATATCATCATATGACCAGGCGAATATGTCCTCATATTCCCTTAGAAATTTTGTGTATTCCTTTTTTTTTTGTGACAAATAAACGCTGATTCGTGTTTCCTTGACATTTTCTGCATCTCCCAGGTTAATAATTTCTGTCTCGTCTAGGTTGGACTTTGTTCTTTTCTTAAAGTTCTCTACTTCTTTGACAATTTCCTCTAGTATATTGTCTTCTTCTAAATCAATGTCTATTTGTTGCGTTGTCTCATTGATGTCACAGTTATTGGTTCATCAAGATAAGTAATAGCAATGCTGTATAAATTAAGTAAATAAAAAAAGAATAGTAATAAGTGTCGATTCTCAAGGAAAAAGGCAAAATGCTTTTGATAAATTTTATAATTGTTTTAAACATTGAGGATCTTATTGTGTGAACAAAAATGCAAAAAGAAAATCATCTAGTAAAAAAACAGTGCATGATGCTTGTTTAAGTTGCTACCCCGAGTCTTGCCGGGCTCTGGTTGTTTTGATAGACCGGTTATTGAGGCGCGCTGCTCTGCTTAAGAGCTGTATGGAAGGGACTTCCCCCGTCCTCCTTAAGGATAACACAGCAATCCATGTCATTGTCTTCTAAAAACAAATTTTTCACTGCTGCGAGCACCTCTTCTTCGTCTGTCCCGTAAATGATGTCGGCTTATTGGAAACTCTGCTCTAGGTGCAGTATCAGTTGCTCCAGTGGGTAGTAAGGACCACGACATGGCGGCAACCAGTTGTTGAACTCTTCCCAAGTGTATTCGTATCCCAAGCCAAAAGTAGTGTCGTGCGTTTTGAGCTTTATGTGTTTAGCAATCCCCTGGAGGTTCTTGTCGAGCCCCTTGCCAGGTTCGTACCCACTCCAGTTCAATATACTCTCGATCTTGTTGTAGCACCATTTATCTTTTTCAATAGCATTGACTCACTCAATGTGGTGATAGGTCTCCCCACTAACTTTCTTTTTCCCCTATCGCCGGAATGGTCTGATGATTATATGTGGGGTTGCTTCCATCACCGTGAATGATTACTACCTGGTGATTCCATTCAAATTTTATGGCCTGATGCATTGTCGAAGCCGTAACCCCCGTAGAATAAATCCAAGGGCGTCCTAACCACAAGTTATAGGATGTGGGCATATCTATTACTTGGAACTCAACATCAAACCAGGTTGGTCCCATCTGAAGACACAGGCTGATCTCAGTGATGGTGGCCCTCTAGGATCCATCAAAAGCTTTTACGTTGATTGCTCCTTCTTTTATCTCGTGCAAACCTTTTTCCAACTTCTTGAGCGTTGCCAGAGGACAGATGTTAAGGCTAGAACCCCTATCGACCAGGATCCTGATATTGAAATAGTCCTCATATTGTACGGTGATATGCAGGGCTCTGTTGTGACCCAACCTTTCAGGTGGCAGCTCATCCTCATAGAAAGTGATTTTGTGGTTTTTTAGTACTTTTCCCACCATATTGTCCATTTCTCAGCTAGTGATGTTACTCGACGCGTATGCCACATTCAGCACCTTTAACAGAGCATTTTTGTGTGTCTTGGAGTTTTGCGAATAAAAGACGATAGATATTTGTGCTGGTGTTTTGTTCAGCTTGTCAATGACTGAATACTCCTTGGCCTATATCTATCTCTAAAGGTCGTCTGGACCTGTTTCGATGATGGGTGGCCGGTCTGAGGCCTGCTTGCTGGACTCAGCTAGGTATTCATGATTATAGTCTCTCCTCGTTCTTGTCATTCCCTGTGTTGCAATAGTCTCTTCGAACATGACCTTACCTTTTCTCCTAGCTTCAGTTGTGTAATCCCAGGGTATAGCTTTTGTGTGGAATGAGGGTACAACGAACATTGCTACTGGGATTGGTACAGCCACCTTTACTTTGAATGGGACACGTTCTTTGGGTGGAAAAATGGCAACTTCAAATGGTGCTGATGCCTTTGCTGATAGAGCTGCTTCAAACTCAAGAGGGATAGATACATCTACCTCAGTGACCTCAGATGGTTGAATTTGGAACATGATGGGGTTAAGAGTAACTGTTGGCTTCTTTGGATCATCGCCTTTTGTGATCAACCCGATGGATCCCTCGAGATACCAGTCATCTTCCACCTCAATCATGTAATACCCCTGCCTTTGTGGTATGGCAGAGGATTGTTTCGGACATTCGGGGCAGGTTCATTTGCCATAATAACCTAATTATCGATCAAATACCAGATCTTGTCTTTCAAGGAGCGACATTCGTCCATGGTGTGTCCCTTTATGCCGGAGTGGTATGCACATGATTTGTTTGGGTTGACCCACTAAGAAGGATTCTCTGAGGTTGAATCAGGGATGGGGGTGACATAACTACGGCTTTGAGTCTCTCAAATAGTTGGTCAATAGGTTCAGCAATGGTTGTATATTATTTGGGAGCCCTGCGGTCAAAATTTGGTCGTGGTTTAGGGAAGTTTTGACGAGGAGGAGGTGACTGTTAGTGGGATGGTTGAGTATTGTAAGCTTGGTAGACATGTGCGGGTTGGGAATATCTGGGTGAAGTAGGCTGATATATGGGAGGTGGAGATGGTTGATAGGCGGGCGGTGAGGGTGCTTGGTAATTCGGAGTGGGCTGATATGTGAGTGGAGGTGTTGAGTAGGTTTGGTATTTGATAGGAGATTTGGTTCTTTGTGCAACCATCATAGCTCATACGCCTCTCTTTTTGGACACACCATCGGACTACAAGGCCTTGTTTATAGCTTGCAAGGCCTTGAAGTTTGTGACCATACCGCTCTTAATGCCTTCTTCGATTCGCTCCCCCAGCTTGATGATGTCAGAAAATTTGTGGCTTTCAATCATTATTAATCGCTCATAGTAATGCGGGTCTTGGGCCCGAACAAAGAATTTGTTCATTTGTTCCTCCTTCAAGCCAGGTCTGACCTTAGCGGCTTTCGATCTCCAGTAAGTAGCATACTCGCGAAATGTTTCTGCAGGTTTCTTCTTAAGATTCTGAATGTAGAATATATCCGACGCATTTTTTGTGTTAAATCTTAACCTGTCCATGAAATCAGAGGCCATATCAACCCAACTTGACCATTTTTTAGGATCCTAGCTGTTGTACCAGGATAGTGCATCTCCTTTTAGACTCCTCATGAATAGCTTCATGTGGATTCTCTCATCTTTTCCTACCCTAGCCAACTTGTCACAGTACATTCTCAAATGGACCCTTGGATCCCCTGTACCATCAAACATCTCGAACTTAGGAGGTTTGTACCCCTTGGGTAGTTTGATATCGGGTTATATGCAATGATCTTCGTAGTTCAGCTCTTCAATTCCCTTACTTCCTTCAATTCCTTGAATCAGGCTAGTCAATTTCTTAAGCTCTTTAGCCAGGTTCCTGATGAGCAAGTCTTTATCATCAGACTCGGGTGTGCTTGAGATGGGTTAGGTGGAGTGTGGCATAGTCTCCACATAGATGGGGGGTGCTATAGTGGGTGTGGAAGTGGTCATTTGTTGAGTTTTGGAGTTCTGGGATGAGCAGCGGGGTGTTGTTTGAGGTTTTGCAAGTGTTGCATTGTGTCTTTAGTGGAATTACATGGGGAACGAGATGATTTGTTGTTTGGGATATTTTGGGGTGGTGTAGGGTTTTGAGTAGTGGGAAAGGTGATATCCGGGGTGCTGAGCGAGAGTGACAAACTTGCCAAATTCTGAACTTGGTCGAGCTCTTCCTGAAACTTTAGTAATTTTTGTTCAAGCTAGGATACATTTTCCTTAGGAACCTGGGTACCATGACCATTAGTGACCTTTACCCGTTCAGTGGAATTCTCCTTTCTGACACTGTTCAAATCTTCCATCTTGCCTTTGTTCTTGTTCTTAACAGGACTTAGATGAGGAGTGAGTGAAGGGCCTTTGGATCTTGTGGAATAGGATGATGTTGCCATAGTGCTCGAACTAACCTTTGGGGAGGGGAATAACAAAATAAAAATAAAGCAAAAAGGTAACCAAGTTAGTTGTGATCATGAAAAATTGCAATATTTAAACACATAATGCGGGAATGTAAATTGCATCATAATTTGGGGACCTCTTTGTGCACGAGGTAGGCCTAACGACACATTAATTTAAAGAGCTCAAGATGCTAAATGCCTCATTTTATTGATAGAAAATAAGACGAATCCCAAATCGATACTAAACAACAAGAAATAAAAGTCACTAATGGCCCTTGGCCTTATTACATTTTATATAGCGAAAAGATAAAATCCTATCTACTTGGTCCCTGAAGGACCTTCTCCAGATTCGGCATCCTTGACTCTGTCGAACAGCTTCCCCAGCTCGCGAAGTCCCTGCAATAGGTAGGCCCAGGCTATATGTCCGACTTCGTTCCCTTCAACATTTTGGCAGTCTTTGACCCCCTTGAGAAACTTCCTTTCCAATCCCACTATGCCTCGCTCCAAGTATCCCAGTCGCTTGTTGGCACTAATTGGTTGGCTTCTTGTATCTCACGGTGTTCACTTTTTCATTCCCCAATCCTCTTGCGCAGTTGATTGTATCTGACTTATGATTCCGCCTTTTAGTCTGTGATCCTGTGACCTCGAACAAACCCAAGTTGGCCCAGACCATTATAATTATCCTCTAACCAGCCTGAATAGTAGGGAGCCAACCAACATGGTATGTGTTTGGCTCGATGGTATCCCTCCCCATGATGATCTTGCAGTGCCACATATGTTGATTTTGGCACTTGTAAGGACTATCATCATCCTATAAGTCAGCCCGGAAGTGACTCATCTTGTCGACCTTGGGTACAACCTGCTTCCTACCAGCTTGCCTCATAACCCAGAGAGGGACGTAAAGGTATGTTCTTCTCAGACCGACCATTATCAGAAAAGGTGCATCCCTAGATTGGGCGATGAAATTCGCGGTCGGAAACCACTCGAACATCCATTATACTTGGTCCTCAGTCATATTTTCGAAGAGCTCCACCAATCCTCTGGCATTCTCCTATTGGGCGAACATATTGGGCATGTAATTCATTTGCTTCGGATGATGGAAAGCAATATGATCATCCCAGTCACTTCGCTGAATATTACGACCCAATTTAGGATCATGACCGGCACCTAGGAGGAAGTGCCCCCAAGTAAGCCTCATCGGTATTTTACAGAAAATCAGACAGAGTTTTTCCTATTTTTGGACTATCCCAAAATTTTTCCTGTCTCAAATTAGCAACCAACATCCTAATAGCAATTCAAATGACAATGACCTTATCAGTAATCCGAAATAAATATCTACCTTTAATAGTCCACCCACCAACAACTACAAATACTACTTTATCTCCAAATTTGTTAAGAATGAGTGATACTCAATATAAATCTATAATAACGAAGAATACTCAATACACTAAGAGATTGGACTATGGAGCAACTCTAAGAGTTCAAAGAAAAGACCATAACATTAAATAAAATCTCCGCCCACGCGAACAAGTGCGAGGCTCACCAAGAACTATCAACTTCTTCTAATTAATGAAATCCTCGCCCGCGTCAACTGCTATCTCTGTAAAAAAATTAGCGGAAAATAAGTCGCTAGCTCAGTGAGTAATAACACTTAACCACAACCGTTTTTATTTGGGGACAAGTCAAAAAACATGCTAGTATCTCAAATAGAAAATAATATAAAAATGCCCATTCAGAAACAATAAATAATTTCCAGTCTCTCATGCTTTTCTTGTCGTATAATATAATTAACAATTCAGTAATAAGCTTTGTAACCACTTCATAATATCAATATTCAAATTTGGGAGGTTTTAATGAACGGATCATGTAATCGGTATAACTGTGGACTTCTTTGCAAGAAGTCAAATATAACGGTAGTCCCTACTCAAGGGAAATCGGTAACGGTATACTAGTTATACCTTCCCCTAACGAGGGCTATAACTGTAATCAGTAACTACAATGTGCACCAGGTCTAATGAACCCGCCGTTAGCTACGGGATCATTCAATGTCTACTCCCATTTATACTTGTCTCTGTAATCCGTATATACTCGTAGAAAATATTTTAAAACAATATAGCGCATTTTGATCTTTACCAAATCATGTAACTTCACTTCAATAATGGTAAATCTTATCTCAGGTAACAGTAAAACATACTCGGTAACAATGAGAATATTCAAAATAACTATAATCGTCTAAAATAAATATAGTAGTATCATATCCGGTAAAGGACTTGTCCCACATGCATATTCAAATCAATCGGTAACATATACATATTAAAATCATATATAAATCATGCAAGTTGTAGAAATAAAAATTGAGGTAAGGTTACTACTCACCTCTAATATCCAACTAACCAAAGCTCGACTTCTTATTGATCTAATTGCTCAATTCGTGTGCAATCTATAAATCATATAAGTTTAGTGTTACTATCAACTGACCCCGAAATTCACTAAATTTAAGTGATAGCGAATTACAATTTTTGCAACCCACATCTTAGCGTCACGTAAGGATATTGTCTGTTCAACCATCATAATACTATTAAAATAAATTCTCAACAGTTGCTTCATTCTAGGTTCAAAGTTATTCAGGAACTAATTTGTTTCACATAAAAATTCATGTTACTGTTACCCACCAAAATCGAGTTCCACATTCAATCCTATCATTAAATTTCACTAAATATGGTCTAGTTTCTGTATATAAAGATATTAGTTTAACTAAAATACGTTGCTATCTTTTCCTTCTTCCTTTATTCTAGAACCTCCTGTTCTTTTTCCCCAATTCTCAATCAAATTACAACCTCACGTTTATTTAAACTTTAAAAAAATAATATTAGTTCAAATAGGAGGAAACATATATGTAGTTACCTTGAATTCTACTGTTGAGGGTCAAGATATTTAATTCTTTTAAGTAGAACGTGGTATTGGATGGAACACGATGGAGCACCAGAAACCCTTCTGCTTGATGCTTAAGATGACTGGAGGTTTTTTTTTAATATTGTTTTTCTCTTTTCCAAATCCCTTGTTCCTCTTTTCTATCCCACGTTACTTTTGACCAAATGGGTTACGACCCATTAATTTCATCCCTTCATTATATAAACATAGGCTTCTTCTTTTTTTCCCTCCAATTTGTCTTGTATTTATTATTATTATTATTATTATTATTATTATTATTATTATTATTATTATTATTATTATTATTATTATTATTTTGCGAATGACCAATACACCCTTATTAAAATATAGGGTATTACATCCTCCCCTCCTTATGAAATTCGATCCCCGAATTTAACTCAAGTTCGTACTTGTATACTGAAACAAATGGGGATACTTCGCTTGCATATCTTTTTTACTTCCCAAGTGGCTTCTTCAATGGTATGATTTCTCCATAAGACTTTAACAAACACAATATCTTTTGACCGTAGCTTTCTTACTTATCTATCTACAATTGCCATGGGCTCCTCCTCGTAAGACAACTTTTCATCAAGTGGTATAGTAGGGGCTTTGATTATCTGATATGAGTCTGATATACATTTCCTTAGCATTAAAACATGAAAAACTGAATGAATAAAGGACAACTCAGGAGAAAGTGCCAAACGATAAGCCACCGCTCCCACTCGGTCTAGTATCTCATACGGTCCTATAAACCTGGGGCTCAACTTGCCTCTTTTTCCAAAACACATCACACCTTTCATAGGGAAGACTCGTAGGAACACTTTGTCTCCAATTGTGAATACAAAATCTCTTCTTCTCTTATCGGCATAAGACTTTTGTCTGCTACTAGCTGTAAGAAATATCTGTCTGATCAACAGAACTTTGTCCATAGCTTCTTGTACTAAGTCAGGTCCCGATAAGTTAGTCTCACCAGCTTCAAACCATCCAATAGGAGCACGACATATTCTACCATACAATGCTTCGTACGGTGCCATTTGAATACTGGACTGGAAGCTACTGTTGTAAGCAAATTCAGCTAACTGTAGATAAGTGTCCCAACTACCTCCAAACCCAAGAATGCAAGCTCTCAACATATCCTCCATGATCTGAATAGTACATTCAGACTACCCGTTTGTCTATGGATGAAATGCAGTATTAAGATCTACTCATGTACCCAATGCTTCTTGAAAAGATTTTCAAAAAAGTGAAGTGAACTGTCATCCTTTATCAGAGATGATGGACACTAGAACTCTGTGAAGTCAGACAATTAGGTTCATAAATATCTATGCATACCTTACTCCACCATATGTAGCCTTTACTGGTAGAAAGTGTGCTGATTTCATCAGCCGATCTACAATCACCCATACGAAATCATAAGCTCTAAGGGTTTGTGGTAGCCTGATGACAAAATCCATAGTAATTCTTTCCCATTTCCACTCTGGAATATCAATTTGTTTTAGTATTCCCGCGGGTCGTTGATGCTCAGCCTTGACCTGCTGACAAGTCAAACAACTAGAAATAAAGTTAGCAACATCTTTCTTCATACCTTCCCACCAATAAAATTGCTTCAGATCATGGTAAATTTTTGTGGATCCAGGATGTATAGTGTATTTAGAGTTGTGGGCTTCTTCCAGAATAGCATGTCTCAACCCATCTATAGCTGCTACACATATCCTGTCACCTATTCGAAGAACACCATCACTTTCAACAATCATATCCTTGCTTTTACCGGCTAAGGCCTCATCCCTATATTTGCATAATCGTTCATCTTCGTATTGGGTGGCCTTAATGAGCTCAATTAATGATGACTTAGCCTGAGCACAAGCCAAAAATGCCTCTGAATTTCCGACACTAAATCTGATACCTGTATCTTCTAGTCTCTGAATATCTTTGGACAAAAGTCTCTTTACAGGGGCTATATGTGCCAAACTCCCCATAGATTTTCTACTCAATGCATCAGCCACCACATTGGCTTTTCCAGGATGATACAAAATAGAACAATCATAGTCTTTGAGTAGTTCCATCCAACGACGCTACCGAAGATTTAGATCTCTTTGCTGAAAGATATACTTCAAACTTTTATGGTTAGTATAAATCTCACAAGTTTTGCTGTATAGATAATGTCTCCAAATTTTTAGAGCAAATACCACCACAGCCATCTCCAAATCATTTGTAGGAAAGTTTTGCTCTTGCTTTTTCAATTGTCTTGAAGCATAAGCTATAACACGACTATTTTTTCATGAGAACACATCCTAATTCCACCCTCGAGGCATAACAGAATACTGTAAATCGTCTAGAACCTGATGGTAAGGCTAATATTGGTGCAGTTGTCAAACATGTTTTGTGTTTTTGAAAGCTTTGCTCACATTCCTCCGTCCACTAAAACTTTGAATTTTTCTATGTTAGCTTGGTCAGTGGCGTTGCTATTCTGGAGAAATCATACACAAAACTCCTGTTATAGCCTGCTAAGCCTAAAAAGCTGCAAATCTCTGTATGAGAAGTAGGTCTGGGCCATTTCTGCACAACTTCGGTCTTCTTAGGATCTACCATAATTCCATCTTTGGATACAACATGCCTTAAAAATGCTACCGAGTCTAGCCAGAATTTACACTTCGAGAACTTAGCATAAAGCCGATGTTCTCGCAATGTCTGCAACACAATCCTGAGATGATTCTCGTGTTCTCCTTGGCTACGAGAATATATCAGGATATCATCAATAAATACTATTAAAAATCTATCCAGAAATGACTTGAAAACCCTATTCATTAAATCCATGAATACAGCTGGAACATTTGTCAATTCGAAAGGCATCACAAGAAACTCATAGTGCCCGTATCGAGTTCTGAGAGCAGTCTTAGAAATATTTTCATCTTTGATTCTAAGTTGATGATAACTAGAATGGAGGTCCATCTTTGAAAAGTGGGAAGCTCCTTGTAACTGATCAAACATGTCATCTATACGAGGCAAAGGATATTTATTACGTATTGTTATCTTGTTCAACTGCGTGTAGTCAATGAACATTCTAAGGGATCCGACTTTCTTCTTTACGAACAGTACCGGTGCACCCCATGGTGATACACTATGTCTAATAAAACCTTTATCTAACAAATCCTGTAACTGTTGCTTTAGCTCCCTCAACTTTGCTGGTTCCATTCGATATGGGGGTATCGATATGGCTTATGTGTCAGGTAGCAAATCAATACCAAAGTCTATTTCTCGTACTGGAGGCAATCCTGGTAAATACTCAGGAAATACATCAGAAAATTCTCTCACTACTGGTAAATTTTCTATGCTAGTTGTTTCCTTTCTTGTATCATTTACAATAGCCAAGAGACCCAAGAAACCTTTCTTCAGAAATTGTTGAGCCTTCATAAAAGATACAATTTTCCAAGTCTCTGGAACTTGACTCCCTCTTAGAATAAAACTGGGTTCATTTGGTATCTCAAACATAACTATTTTTGCATGAAAATCGACTATAGCATAGCAAGAAGATAACCAGTACATTCCCATCAGCACGTCAAAGTCAATCATATCAAGTACAATAAGGTCAGCTAGAGTATATCTACCCTCAACCCGAATCTGACAAGCATGATATATGTATTCAACTAATAGAGACTCTCCAACAGGAGTAGCTACTAGAAAAGGATCATTCAATAGCTCAGGCTGTCTACTAAACGTCAAAGCAAAGTACGAGGACAATTAGGAGTGAGTAGATCCTAGATCAATCAACGCAAGTGCATTAAATGAACAGACAAAAAGAATACCTGTAGCCGCAGCATTCGAGGCCTGAGCATCATGTCTAGCAAATGCAAAAACTCTCTCCTGACCTCTACCATCATTTCCTTATCCTTGATTCATAGTAGCACGGTCTCCAGCACCTCAACCTCTATTTCATGTACCTGTAGCACCTGAAGTATTACGAGTAGTATGAGTCGGTGTAGCTGACTGAATAGAAGCCTGGGTGAAATTTCTTGGAGGCTGAGGGCAATCCCTCAAGTGATGTCCCAACTGGCCACACCGAAGCACTCTTCCATTAGAATACGGCATTGGCCCAAATGTGATTTACCACGGGTCTGGCAGACTGGAGTAGTGGCATATATCTGCCCAGAATTACGTTGTCCAGAAGATGATAGTGCCCTATTACCTTGTCTGTATTGTGGACTGTGAAGACATATGTGTCCCTGTCTGAGAACCCTGTTGTTGTTGTCCCTGATTTCTTGCTCTTCTATTTTCACTAAAATTACCACTGAAAGCCCCTCCTGTCTTGGCTTTCTTACGTAATTCACTAGCTGCACGCTCCTCACGTCCCTTATTTTCAATCTTTCTAGGAAGGTCGACTACATCATAGTAGAATAAAGTCTTCATCTATGGGGGTACTGCAGTGTAATGATGACCAACCAATCCATCAACAAACCTCTAAATTCGAGCTTCTTTGGTAGGCACTAAGTGAGGAGCATATATAGCCAGCTTACAAAACTTAGTTTTATATGTTGACACATCCATATTTGAAGTCTGAACGAATCTCTCAAAGTCTCTAACATATTGTTGCATCGGACTGTCTGGAAGAAAATGATTCTTGAACAACTTAGTGAACTCATCCTACGTCAGTGGTGGTGCTCTTGCCGGCCTTCCTAGCAATGCCATTTCATACCATGTGTTGACCATATCCTCTAGTTTGTATGCTGCGAGCTCAACATCTCTCTCACTAGAACATCCAAGAGAACGCAATGCCTTAAGTGTCCCATCCAAGAAACTTTGAGGATCTGCTGAATTATCGGAACCTGTGAATTTTGGTAATTTCAATTTCAGAAACTCTTGTAGAGATACTTCCTTATTCTCCAAAGTCCGAGTCTATGTAGGTGCTTGTATCTGTAAAGTAGCCTGAGGAGCTGGACTTCCACTTTGAGCAGGCACCAATGCCTCTAACACATTCAATAACCTTGCCATTGCGTCACCAGGTAAGGCAACAGTAGGTACAACAGTTGTCGCTGGTGGTGGAGCATCTTGAACTCCCTGCCCTTGCACTTGATCTAGCATAACAGCTTGGGGTTGATCCAGGTTCCCAAATTCAGGTTGAGGAGCAGTCTGTCTTCTAGTTTGATGAACTCCAACTCGACCTCCACCCCGGGTAGTACCACGTCTAGCCCCACATCCAGCAGATGAGGGTGTGCGTGTCCTAGCCATCTATGAAAGAAATATTCCAAAGTCAATCTGAAGTTATCTCAACTCACGATCAAAGAATAAAAGAAGGGAAAATATTCCTAAATGTTTAGTAGCCACAAGGTCATAAGTATGGGCGCCAACACACCCACGAACAAGACTCTACTAAATATTCCTCAATGACTAGGGACTTAAAGCCTAAGCTCTGGTACCAACTTTGTCACGGCCCAATTTAGGATCAAGATCGGCACCTAGGAGCAAGTACCCCCAAGTAAGCCTCATCGGTATTTTATAAAAAATCGGACAGAGTTTCCCCTGTTTTTGGACTATACCAAAATTTTCCCTTTCTTAAATCAGCAACCAAACATCCTAATAGCAATTCAAATGACAATGTCCTTATCAATAATCCGAAATAAATATAAACCTTTAATAGTCCACCCACCAACAACTACAAATACTACTTTATCTCTAAATTTGATAAGAATGAGTGATACTCAATAGAAATCTATAATAACGAAGAATACTCAATACACAAAGAGATTTGACTATGTAGTGACTCTAAGGGTTCAAATAAAAGACCATAACAATAAATAAAATCTCCGCCTACTCGAACAAGTGCGAGGCTCACTAAGAACTATCAACTTGTGCGCTCTAATTAACGAATTCCTCGCCTGTGTCAACTGTTGTCTCTGTTAAAAAATTAGTGGGGAATGAGTCGCTAGCTCGGTGAGCAATAACACTTAACCACAACCATTTTTATTTGGGGACAAGTCAGAAAACATGCTAGTATCTCAAACAGAAAATAATATAAAAATGCCCATTCAGAAATAATAAATAATTTCCAGTCTCATCATGTTTTTCTTGTAGTATAATATAATTAATAATTCAGTAATAAACTCGGTAACCACTGTATAATATCAATATTTAAATTTAGGAGGTTTCAATGAACGGATCATGTAATCGGTATAACTATGGACTTCTTTGCAAGAAGTCAAATATAACATTAGTCCCTACTCGGGGGAAATCGGTAACGGTATGCTAGTTCCACCTTCCAACTAGCGAGGGCTATAACGGTAATCAGTAACTACAAGGTGCACCAGGTGTAACGAACCCGCCGTTAGCTACGGGATCCTTTAATGTCTACTCCTATTTATACTTGTCTTTGTAATCTGTATATACTCGTAGAAAATATTTTAAAACAATATAGGGCATTTTGATATTTATCAAATCATGTAATTTCGTTTCAATAACGGTAAATCTTATCTCAAGTAATAGTAAAACGTACTCGGTGCCAATGAGAATATTCAAAATAGCTATAATCATCTAAAATAAATATAGTTGTATCATATCCAGTAAAAGACTTGTCCCACATGCAGATTCAAATTAGTCGGTAACATGCTCATATTAAAATCATATATAAAACATGCTAGTTGTAGAAATACAAATTGAAGTAAAGTTACTACTCATCTCTCAAAACCAACTAACTAAAGCTCGACTTCTTATTGATCTAATTGCTCAATTTGTATGCAATCTATAAATTATATAAGTTTAGTTTTACTATCAATTGACCCCGAAATTCACTAAATTTATGTGATAGCAAGTTACAATTTTTGTAACCCACTTCTTAGCGTCACTTAAGGATATTTTCTGTTCAACCATCATAATACTATTAAAATAAATTCTCAACAGTTGCTTCGTTCGAAGTTCAAAGTTATTTAAGAACTAATTTGTTTCACATGAAAATTCATGTTACTGTTACCCACCAAAATCAAGTTCCAAACTCAATCCTAATATTAAATTTCATTAAATATGGTCTAGTTTCTGTATATAAAGATATTAGTTTAATTAAAATACATTGCCATCTTCTTCTTCTTCCTTTATTCTAAAACCTCCTGTTGGTTTTTCCCAATTCTCAATCAAATTACAACCTCATATTTATTTAAACTTTAAAAAAATAATATTACTTCAAATAGGAGGAATCATATATGTAGTTACCTAGAATTCTACTGTTGAGGTTCAAGATATTTAATTCTTCTAAGTAGAACATGGTATTGGATGGAGCACTAGAAACCCTTCTGCTTGATGCTTACGATGACAGAAGTTTTTTTTTTAATTTTATTTCTCTTTCCCAAATCCCTTGTTCCTCTTTTCTATCTAACGTTACTTTTGACCAAATGGGTTACGGCCCACTAATTTCATCCCTTCATTATATAAACATAGGCTTCTTCTTTTTCTTTTTTTTCCCTCTAATTTGTCTTGTATTTATTATTATTATTATTATTATTATTATTATTATTATTATTATTATTATTATTATTTTATTATTATTATTTTTCTAATGAACAATACACCTTTTTTAAAATATAGGGTATTACACTATATCTCTTGTCGGTATTTACCCTTTTGGAGGTGCTCCACGAGCCAAAGTTAAAGTAGCAAATTGCAATCTTCGAAGTGTTTGGTTCCTTGTTGATACTTTTTCAAAGATCGGTATATTTCCGCAATGATCATGGGCACGATGCTGAATGATTGCTTGCCAGTTCCTTCCATTAAGGTCTTAGTTACCATAGTCAGTCTGGTATGGATTCTTTCTTTCTTCATTGGAAACACGATCAATCCCAGGAAACAAAACATGAATACAAAGACCCTTCAGTGAATATGCCCTACTGATGTGATGGCAAACTCGTCAGGATAGGTACTGTAGGATTTACGGTGATTGTACCTCTCGTACAAATAATCAAAAGGGATGTAGGATTATTTCAAACATGTCAGTTCTGGATTCTTCTTCAAACCCATCATTTTGAGTAAGCCCCTACCCTTGCGGTTCTCAGGCATTAACAAACCCAGAGTCTCCCACGATATACCGGCCAATCCTCTTATCTCTTCAAGCAAGGATGTCATTTCAGTGTCCCTGAAGTGGAATATGGACCTTTCACAATCCCAGAACAACATAGCAGCTTCTATATCTTGTCGTTGCATCGAATTTCTAGGAGAGAAGCTAAGTTTTCCAAATATTTCCGGACAAAAATTTGATCATTGGAGTGAAGATCTTTCCACCAGCTTAGCAGTTTTGGGTGGATGTTGGTGACCATGCCGAATCTAGGGACTTCATGCCTCATATTTCTGCAAGACAAATAAGGTTATGCCCTTACCTCCACCGGACTCGACTATTTAATATCAACAATTGACATAAATCATTCAGTTCTCAAAATAAATGTACAAAATGTGGTATTATTCGTTTGGGTTGAAGGAAACCCGATGGACTTTGGACAAGGCTATCTTAAAGAGTCATTATGCGGACAACATAACTGACTCGACTAGGTTTGACCATGATGCATGCACAGTTTAAATAGAGTAAGGTTTTTATAGGGTTTTAGACGGGTACCCTTGAGCGAAAAAGTCAAGGGGGAAAGGCACAGAACCGTCGACTACACGATTGATCGGCTGGTTTTACCGCAAATATGCCTTTTTCCGGATTTGGGGGGGTGATAATATCGGAAGGGTGCAACCACTCATTATAAGTTTTTCTACGAGATTTGTTTTGCACGAGTGAAATATGATGTTGAGCATGATTATGCAATATTTAAAAGTATGTTGTCACGTATTTGTACGTTTGGGAAGTAGTAAATACAACAGTTTCATAATTTTAAAGCACTAGTAAAGGAAAGAAATAAAAAGACAAGTCAATTTTTGCAGTTGGAAAAAAAATTGAATGCTTAAAGGGATTAAACAAGTAATTGCACATAAAGAGATATAAATTTACAATAATAATCTGAAATGGTAAAAGCCTAGATAATATCCCCAGCAGAGTTGCCATGCTATCGCGCCCCCTTTTTCCTCCACGAAAATCGAGTTTATGACATTTGGAGGGACAACTCGTTCCTTTTGGGACCTGGGTTTTGCATTTGAATAGTTGCCACCTAATGAGTTAAGGTGCATTAGGACACTAATAGAAATTCTATTCTAAGTCATTTTAATAACCAGAGATAGGGTAAGGGATTGAAATTATCCTAAGGGGAAGGTGTTAGGCACTCCTCAGGATCCACTAGTGTGGTTCCCGGCCAGACAATTATTGTGAATTTGGGGTGCAATTGACATATAAGCAGATAAGGCTCAAATAAAAGGGGAATTCAATACACAATGGTTTGAAAGTAAACCAAGTTTGAAAGAGCAATTAAAAGAGCTGATATTTTAATAAGGAGTTACAATGCTAAAAAAAGAAGGGGGGCATATAAAGGAAGGGGGTCCTAGGTTTATTAAAATATGGATCACGTCAATACAATACGCGGTAATCACTCCTCCAAAGAGGGGATACACGTGGCATTAGCGCACCGATCATCATATCTATATCTACCTTTCCCACCCCGTTTAAGGAACTAAAGTGCGGATTGGTCTCGAACACTATTGCATGCTATTACCCGTCCCATTCGTATCAGTTCCAGAGGCACTTAGGACTACTAATCCTAAAGAAAGGGATATTAGGCTGATTTGAAGTTTCAAAGGTAAAAATCTAAGACGAAATACAAAACATATAAAAGACAGCACATTAAAAGGGAAACACATAAACACATGGGGCTCAAGTATACCTCATCAAACAAACAACCCTATAGCATGACTTAAACAAACGAGTAAAGGTCTGATTTTAAAAATACTTGAAGGGAGAGGAGATTGTTGTTGCGGTAGGCCTGGCTTATTACATGACTCAGACAGGAAACACGAATTGCACCTACCTACTGATTGTGGCACTTAAACCAATAACAGAGGTGAGTTCAATTTTATTTATACTGCCTAAGGCTTGCCTAAGTGTTTAGGTGAGACCTTAGAAGCATGGTATCTATTCAATTCAGAATATGGCGAAACAGTAATAACTCATAACGAATTGTTTGAAATCCTATAGGCATGCTTGCTAAACCTTGTTAAGTAAAGGAATTAGGTTATTAAAAAGGGTTCAGAAGGGACGAATTTAAATTAGGCTAGTTCCAGACTCTAAGGAGATGGTATCTACTATTACTGACTTTAACCCGCATGGGCATGCTATCTAACATTGAATGTGAATGGAACGACTCAGATTTATTTAAAAATCCCTATAGGCATGATTTATATGTGTTACTGGTTTTAGACCTTTATAGACATGATACTTATCATTGTATGTGACCAGGACTTTACTTAAGAAACCCTATAGGCATGATTTCTATATGTTATTGATTTCAGCATGCTACTGGGTTATAACCAATTGGGCCCTAAAAAACATGATTCCAGAATGGTGACAAATGTGCAAAATTTTAGATAATCCCTATAGGTAGGTTATCTAGATATGAAGTTAAACATGCAGAGTAAATAAATATCTATGGGCATGATGTCTAAGGCGCAGAATTAAAATACCCTATAGGCGTGGTTTCTAAATGCAATTTGAGTATGCATGATATAAAATACCCTATAGGTATGGTTTCTAAATGCAGTTTGAATATGCAGGATTTAAAATATCCTATAGGCATATTTACTACCTTTGACATGCGTAAATACCCAACCCTTTTTACTAACCAGAACTAAATATTTATTACAAACTTATTACTAACCAGGAATACTAAATATATTAAAAATGAATAAGATACAACTAGAGGAGGTCCGATTCTTGGTTCCTCCTTGAACTATGGACTAAACTACCTTGAGATGCCATTGCTTCAAAGCCTTTATCAAACTTGAGTGTGTCAGATTTATCTAAGGGCCTCAATCGGACCCCGGGCAGTGCTCACACCCAACTTACATAAATAGAATAGGGACAAGTACAGTGTGGAAATGCCAGCCCTCTTGTGTCCAAGTTCAGAGGGAACTCATGGGTCCCAAAGCAAGGCTCACATGAGGGGGGCAGAACTTAAGTCTAAGAAGAGATTGAAAAGTGCAAAAACTGAGTTCTAAGACCCTAGGGAATAAAGAAGAGGGAAAAGGGTGATGGGAGACAACCATTAACACTTCAAAGAGTTGATAATTTCACGGGGGGGGGGGGGGGGGGGGGGGGGGGGGGGGGATTGGGAATCCATTGCAAGGAGACTATATACTTAGGAATGAGTTAATTTCAGGAATGCACAGCAATAGGGATGTTGTCATGCTTGTAAATCAACCAGAACACACAACATATAAGGGCACCATGGGGTTATGATCCTAGGAGGAGCAAATTTGGGTCATGCTCAGCAATATTCGATGTTGTCATTCCCCAGACAAACCATAAGTATTAAACACATGGGGTAGGGATTTAGGATTCACAGGTCATCATACATTGATTCAGAACAGGGGCAAGGGAAACTACAACATGTTAAATAATGGTATTGGATTGAACACAAACAGTAGGCAGATAAGAATGCAAAAAATTAGTAAATAAGCATGTTGTTGTTGGTGCTGAAAACTTAATTAGAACATACCAGTCAAAGAAGCAAAGTGCAGTAAAGAAAAGTAGCAGGACTTTGAAATACAGCCTTGGCTTTCACCAGCTAAATAGGCAACAACACAAGTAGTAAAGCAAGAGAGAGTATTTGAGTATAAGTGTGAGTTCAGAACTAAAAGTGTTCGTGTTTTCAAAGAGAAGCAGCACCAGGTATTTATAGTTTTTTTTTAAATCGAGCAAGAAAGGGGTAATAAGCTAGAAATATGGAAACAATCATGATTCAGAATAGATTATACAAGTGATTGCCCTTAATTAAGGGGTCACTTGCTTAACGGGCAGCGACAGGTTAAAAATAAGGAAAGCAATCAATTAAAAAAGTAGGCTGACAATTGCCATAAAGAAGTAATAAAATAACAAGTAAGCAATTGGAGTCTAGATACATGGATACCCTAATTTTGGAAAGGATTCAGTAAGACAAAACAGGAAAAGAAATCAATTAACCTTAATAGGCGAGTGAAATCAGAATTTCACAAAGAAAAAGTTTAAATTCAGTCAGGAGTTTGAAAATTAGCCATAGAAGGAGACTCAGCATATAAATAGAGTACACAAACACTATACATGCAAGGCCTAGTCTGTTGGCCAGGGAAAATAGCACACAAAGTAGCACAAAAATTTAGTAGACAGTAACACTCGAAGCATGATAGTTTAGTAGGTCATGTCACATTGAATCAGTAGCAAAGTGAAGATCTATAGTAGCAGGTAAGGAAAATCTACATAATCCGCATCATCATATCCTACTAGATTCTACTAAAATTAATCCTTTCTCATAGTTATCTCTTAAGAAATGGTGTCTAACATCTATGTGCTTGGTCCTTTTATGATGAACAAGGTTCTTTGTCATACTTATTGCACTAGTGTTATCAAAAAATATTGGAATACATCCTACTTCAATTCCAAAATCTACCATCTGTTGTATAATCCATAGCAATTGAGCACAAAAAGAAGCAACAACAACATACTCAGCTTCAACAATAGATAGAGCTACTGAATTTTGCTTTTTGGTAGCCCATGACAGAAGACATGAACCAAGGAAGTGTGCCATACCTGAGGTGCTCTTCCTATCCACTAGGAAACCTACATAATCAGCATCAACATATCCTACTAGATTGAAATTACTACATTTGGGATACCAAAGACACATATCAGTGGTGCCTTTCAGATATCTTAGTATCCTCTTAACAGCACTCAAGTGAGACTCTTTTGAATTTACCTAAAAACGAGCACAAAGCCCTACACTCTAAACAATGTCAGGTCTATTGGTAGTAAGATACAAGAATGAACCAATCATACCCCTATACAACTTTTGATCAACTGATGAACCAGGTTCATTAACATCTAATTTAGTGGCAGTTGCAATAGGTGTATCTATTTCTTTAGAATCCTCCATTTTAAACTTTTTGATTAGTTCTTTTGTATACTTCTGCTGATGGATCATGGTTCCATTTGGACTTTATTTGATCTGCAAACCTAAGAAGAAGTTAAGCTCACCCATCATGCTCATTTCAAACTCACTCCCCATTAGTTTTGCAAAGTCCTTACTCAACCTATCAGTAGTGGCCCCAAATATTATGTCATCAACATATATTTGCACAACAAGAAGGTCTTTACCTTTTTCTCTTAAGAACAAGGTACTGTCAATTTTACCTCTTTTGTAACCATGCTCCAGTAAGAATTTAGATAGCCGTTCATACCAAGATCTTGGGGCCTTCTTGAGCCCATATAGAGCCTTGTCTAACTTGTACACATGCTCAGGACATTCCTTGCTTTCAAAGCTTGGGGGTTGTTTCACAAACACTTCTTCCTTTAGGTAGCCATTCAGGAAGGCACTTTTGACATCCATCTGATGGAGACTGAATTCCATGTGTGCTGCAAAGGCTATGAGGAGTCTGATTGCCTCTAGTCTTGCAACTGGAGCAAATGTCTCATCATAGTTAATGCCCTCATCTTGGCTGTAGCCTTGAACTACCAGCCTTGCCTTGTTTCTTGTGACTGTTCCATCTTCATCAAGCTTGTTCCTGAAGACCCATTTTGTGCCAATGACTGATCTGTCCTTAAGACTTGGAACTAGATGCCAAACTTGACTTCTTTCAAATTAGTTGAGTTCATCCTGCATTACACTCATCCAATTTGTATCCCGCAAAGCTTCAACAATATTTTTAGGTTCAATCAGAGATAGGAAAGCATTAAAAGCACACAGATTCTTCAGCTATGATCTAGTTTTGACTCCAGCTATTGGATCAGTGATAATGTTCTCAATGGGATGAGAACTTTGATGCTTGTGAGTTTTCACAATCAACTGGTTTCTGCTAGATGTCTCTCCCATGTTCTGTTGCTGAGGAATAGGTTCATGAACAGGTTCTTTTAGGGAATTTGATTCAATTTCTCCCTAATAGTTCCCCCTGTCAGGTTGCCCTGAGTGGAAGGATACGTTCTATCACATGTTCCTTCTTTTGATGCCACTTTGACTTGTGTTGGAGATTCAGTCAATTCTTTTACCAGTCCAATGGCTTTATCTTCATGTTCCTGTCTCTTAAAAAGAATGTTAGTTTCATCAAATACTATATGCACACTTTCTTCTACACACAAAGTTCTTTTATTGAGCACTTTATATGCTCTGCTATGTGAAGAATATCCCAAGAATACTCCCTCATCACTTCTAGGATCAAACTTACCTAGGGAGTCTTTACCATTATTGTGCACATAACACTTGCAACCAAATGTCCTAAGATGGGATATGTTTGGTTTTCTCCCTTTAAGTATCTCATAGGGAGTTTTCTCTACAAGAGGTCTAGTTATGCATTTATTGATTATGTAGCATGCAGTGTTTACAGCCTCTACCCAGAAGCTGTGAGGTAGTTTACTAGAAAGAAGCATAGTCCTTGCCATATCCTCAAGGGTTCTATTCTTCCTTTCAACTACTCTATTTTTCTGAGGGGTCCTAGGGGTAGAGAAGTTATGATCTACACCATTTTTATCACAGTATTCAGCAAACTTTGCATTTTCAAATTTAGTTCCATGATCAGACCTAATGGATGCAAGTTGATTTCCAAATTGTTTCTGAGTTTTTCTAACAAAAGCAGTAAACATTTCAAATGCTTCATCTTTAGATGTCAGAAATAGTACCCAGGTAAATCTAGAATAATCATCAACAAGTACCATTACATATTTCTTTCCACCTCTGCTCATGGTTCTCATTGGACCACAAAGATCCATATGAACCAGTTCCAACATCTTGCGCGTACTTACCATTTTCTTGGTTTCGAAGGATGACCTTACCTGCTTCCCCCTTGCACATGCCTCACAAACTTTGTCTTCCTTGAACTTGATGTTGGGTAACCCTATCACCAAGTCCTTGGAGACTAATTTGTTTAGTTGATTTAGACTGGCATGACCAAGTCTTTTGTGCCACAGGAGAGGATCATTAACCAAGTGAGTTTATTTTCTGAAAAAGTGGACAAATCTACAATGTAAATATTGTTAACTCTTTTTCCCTAAAAAACAATCTTGTCAGTGGTAAAGTTAATCACAAAGCATTTGGTAGAGTTAAAAGCTACAAGGTTACCTCTGTCACATAGATGTGACACACTTATTAGGCTATATTTCAAGCCATCTATCAAGTAGACATTCTCAATGGAATGATAGTTTGTCTTACCTACTTTTCTGACCCCAATGATCTCACCTTTCTTTCAATTACCAAATAAGACATTACCTCCCTTTGGGTCCTCAAGTGAAAGGAACTGGCCCTTGTTCCTAGTCATATGTTTTGAGCAGCCACTATCCATATACCATATTTGGCTCTTCCCTTCAACTTGGACCAGCAAAAACAAATCAGGGGTTAGTCTTAGGAACCCAAGCTAGTTTAGGTCCCTTTCTATAATCAAAAGGATGAATTAGATTCCTTCTTTACCACCCAGGCAGCTTGTGTTTCTCTTGAACAAAAGCTTTGTTCTTTTGACTGGCCTTTTCTTTTGCATTACATTCATTTTTGTAATGGCCATTCTAGCCACAGTGTGTGCAGATTTTATTTTTAGGGAGTGTGAGGTGCTTGCTTTTAGGGTCCCATTTTGCATCTTTAGTCCCATAGCCAAGTCCTCTTTTGTTGCGACTGTGATGCTCTTGCAGCCAAGAGAGTGTATCAGAAGCCTTGTTCCACTTGCAAGTTATGTCTAGTTCATGTTTCACTTTTCCTGGATCTTCTTTTAGGACATTGATCAATTCATCTTACTTATACAACACATTTTTCAATTTTCCTAAATTTTCTTCTAGAGTAAGATATGAGTGATCAGCCTTCTTTTTTCCTGTTCCTAGTTTCAGTTTTAAGTTTTCAGATCTATGTTCTAGGATACTGTTATCGAGTTTAAGAACCTGATTCTTCAACTCAGCATTTTTGTTATCAGTCTCATCAGCTCTAGACTCTAGACTTTTGCATTTTGCTTTTAAGATCACACACTCCCTAGACAGAACTTCCTTCTCATTTTTAACTATCTCAGACTCATCAATGAAGTCTAATAATAGCTCAGCTAGCCTTTCTTTAGACAAAAATTTAATCTTGTCTTTGAGATGTAGAATACTTATCTCTTGTTCATCATTTGATTATCCGATGGCCATAAGAGCTTTCTCTTCTTCAGCTTCATCTTCTGAGTCTTTATCTGAGGTTTCTTCCCAAGTAGTAACCATAGCCTTGGTTGAACCTTTGTTCCTTTTTGGTTGAACCTCTTCCTTCTTCATGTTCCTTCATTCAGCCATTTCTTTATTCCACTCAATTTCCTATTGAGGGCAATTCTTGATCATATGATCAGTCTTACCATACTTGTAGCAACCCTCATTGGTCTGTTTCTCAGGAGCTCTTGACTAGTTGAAGGTTGTACCTCTTGAAGAACCCTTTCCTCTCATCAGGTACTTTTTGAAATCTCTAGTGGTCATAGCCATCTCATCATCTTCCAGATCTGAACCTTCAGCAATTCTGAGAGATAGACTTCTCTCCTTCTTGGGTGTATCCATCTTCATGGTTTGCCTGCTTAGTTCATAAGCAGTAAGATTTCCAATCAGTTCATCCAGTCTGAGAGTAGCCATATTCTTGGATTCCTGAATAGCAGTGATTTTGCTTTCCCAAGCAACTAGCAGAATTCTTGTCAAGATTTTCTCAACCTTATCTTCTTCAAGAATAATCCTTCCAAAAGACTTAAGTTCATTTATCAGTGTAGTGAACCTAGTATACATCTCTTGGATAGTTTCTCCATCCTTCATAGTAAAATTCTCATATTGAGAATACATCAATGTTCCTCTGGATCTTTTCACTCTATATGTTCCTTCATGAGCCACTTGCAAAGTATCTCGTATCTCCTAAGCAGTAGTACCGCTTTGGATCCTACTATACTCATCTAGACCTAGTCCACATACAAGCCATTTCTTGGCCTTAGTATTTTTCTCCCACTTTTTCAGGTCTTCAGTAGTGCAGTCAACCTTTGTCTTTGGGACATCCACTCTTTCCTCATTTTTCATTGTAGTTTCCAAAGGACCATCAGTGACTATGTCCCTGAGCTCATAGTCTTCTCCTATGATGTGATCCTTCATCCTATTCTTCCACCAAGAGTAGTACTGTCCATTGAATAGTGGAGGCCTGGCAGTGGATTGCCCTTCCCAGCTCCCAGGTGGTGCATTCATGTTGATCTTTTCCTAAGGTGTTAGCCTCTTCAAGGATAACCCGCTCTGATACAAATTGATGTTCTAAATGACAATACCACACGGGGGGGGGGGGGATTTGTGTGGTACCCAATTGTCGATCTAGAAGAACCTGGTTCTTCTAGGTGTTCTAACTAGTACTGTTGCGGAATTAAAAGTACAAAAAATAAAGAACACATAGAATTTTTACGTGGAAAACACCTGGCTCAAAAGGTGAAAAAACCACGACCTACTACTCAGTAGAATTTTCCCAAACATCCACTAAAATCACTAAGCCAAAGAAGCATTTACAAAACTCTTGTAAACCTAAGGATTAACTCTAATCCCAATGTGGCACACAGTCTCAACTGTTGCGACACTTTCAAGTTAACTATAACTTGAATACTCAAAATAGCTAATATAATTGCTTTTACGAAAGATGGAAAAGTACAACTTTAAACCACCTACTAGAATTGAACTAGAATAAGAATAAACACAATGGAACCGGTTCTTCTATCTTGTTCAAGTAGCTTCAGGAGTGCACACTTAAATCTCACATAAATTGCTTGCAAAATTGCCTTGCTCTTTTGCTCTCAATTTAGTTTAACTTCTACATATGTGCAATACCTGTAAAAGAGAACAATTACAGTTATTTAATGAGTTAGTAATCAGAGTTTGATTGAGACTCAGTTTCTAATCCTTTGTTGAATTTGAGTCCTAGAACAATACAAACTCCAACCCTATCCTTTATCTGGATTGTATCCTCTTTCTATAAGGAGACTTTCTCACATCATCCAATATGCAACCTTTTCGATCAGTTCAGAAGATATTGTTGCTTGATCCTTGAGACTTATCTTCTTCATGTGCATCTCACATGTATAGGTTGATAAACACTGTGTCTCACATGACGGACCTGGTCCATGACTGAGTTCATTTGTCATTCTTCAAAACCTCACCTGAACTTGGGCCAACAGGGCTTAAGTAGAGGGATGACCAACTGGTGCACAAGGTCAAGGAGTTCGGAGAGCGGGATAAAGATCTCGTGAAAGCCATCGCCCATAATAGCAAAATCGAGACATCTCTTAAGATGAAGGAGGACGATCTGAATTTAAGTAGGGGCCCGATGGCTGAGAATGCCGACCTACATGTAAAGGTGGTCGGTTTGACTACTGATTTGGGTATGAAGTCAGCGAAGATTGACGAGCTTAAAGATGAGTTGAATATGAGTGATGATAGATTGGCGGCCACTATTTTTTAAGTTGTAGTTTTGGAAGATGCCCTCCGTACCTGTATGTCAGAGCGGGCTAAGGAGGAAGAGTTGTCAACGCTCAAGGTGGCGGGCTTAAGGGTCGTGTTAAGGAGTTGGAGATAGAGCTATCTGTGTTGACTGGGCAAGTGGCCTCACTGAGAACGGAGGATGTGAGTCGACACCCACAACCTTCTACTTCTCGTGCCTCAGTCGATTCAATCGTGCCTCATCATTTATATGAGTTGTAGGTTCATGTTGAAGCCCGGCTTGATGGGTATAAGGCTTTTGTGCTGAAGGGGGGCGTCTGAAGCGAAACTTTAGGGCGTGCGTGCCAAAGCTCATGCGGCTCTTGAGGCATGTGGGTACGACCCCCTTACGCCTGATGGGGATAAAATCACCTCTGATGATGCAAACCACCTTGCCTCCAACTCTTGGTATGAAGATGCGTATCCAACCGGGGATGATGTGTAGTTTTTAGTTTGTATTTACTTTTTATTTCAGGATTTTTGTAAGGGCATGCTTGAACCCGTTGTAGAGATAGGTGTTAGTGATATTTTGCTATAATGAAGAATTTTGTTTTTCAAATTGGTGGTGATATTTATAATATTTATGGTATCCCGAGTGTTTGTCGAACTATTAGGCTGATTTTGCTTCGGGTGAGGTCGAACTCATACTTTTGTTGATGGCCTTAGCCATTGGGATGTTACTTTTGAACTAGCATTGAAGTAGGATCCTGCCATAGTTTAAATGATATTGAACTCATTTTTCGTCAATGGCCTTAACCAATGGGATGTTACTTTCAATCTAGTATCGAAGTAGTATGTCGTCATAGTTCAAGTTATGTCGAACTCGTTTTTCATCAATGGCCTTAGACCTTGGGATGTTACTATCGATCTGGCATCGAAGTAGTATCCTGTCGTAGTTCGAGTGGTTTTGAACTCATTTTTTGTCGATGGCCTTATCCATTGGGATGTTACTTTCGATCTGGCATCGAAGTAGTATCCCTTCATAGTTTGAGTGATGTCGGACTCATTTTTCATCAATGGCCTTAGCCATTGGGATGTTACTTTTGATATGGAGTCGAAGTATTATCCTGTCGTAGTTCGAGTGATGTCGAACTCATTTTTTGTCGATGGCCTTAGGCATTGGGATGTTACTTTCGATCTGGCGTCAAAGTAGTATCATGTCGTAGTTCGAGTGAAGTCGAACTCATTTTTCGTCGATGGCCTTAGCCATTGGGATGTTATTTTCATTCATTCATTGGAGATTTGATTATATTCCAATAGAAAGTACATGTCGACTTTGTGAATAAAGTGAATACGATGGCTATCTATACCTAGTCCCTTCATTACTTGACTTGGAGATCACGTCAACTGGTGGGGTAATGAACAATACTTCGGACCTCGAGGCATCTCCCTTGCCGCCTCATTAAAAACCTCACCGAGAAAACCCGATTGGGACAAAACCTAGATGAGGGAAAAAGAGTACGACTTAGGCGGTCCCTCTTTTTAGAAGTGGAAGTATTCAATATGGGCAACGTTCTAATTATTTTGGAGTAGCTTTCCTTCCATTGTCTCCAACTGGAATGCTCCCTTGTTTGCGGCGGTCGTGATTTTGTATGGTCCGTCCCAGTTTGTTCCTAGTTTTCCTTCATTGGGGTCTTTCGCTGCCTGGGTTTTAGCTTTGAGTACGTAGTCTCTGACCTTGAGTGGTCGTATTTTGGCCTTTTTGTTATAGTACCTTTCTACTTGTTGTTTTTGGCCTACCATTCTCATGTGAGCCATATCTCTTCGCTCTTTGACTTCATCCAGATCTTGTAACCTGCTTTTGTCATTTCTTTGTCCGCTCTCGTTGGAGTATCTTAGGCTGGGTTCTCCGACTTCGACGGGTATGACCGCGTCATTCCCGTAGACTAATGAATATGGCGTCTCGCATGTACTAGTTTTTGGCATAGTGCGATATGCCCATAGTACTTCAGGCAGTAGTTCAGGCCATAACCCTTTGGTGTCCTCGAGCTTCTTTTTCAATATATTCAAAATTGATTTGTTAGATGATTCGGCTTGGCCATTGCCAGCAGGGTGGTAGGGTGTGGAGAGTATTCACTTGATGTGCCATTTCTAACAAAAACTCGGTTGTTTTCTTTCCAATGAACTGGGGTCTGTTGTCACAGCTGATTTCTTTGGGAATGCTGAAGCGGCATATTGTATATTTCCATATGAAAGTGATAACCTCTTGCTTACATATTTGAGTGTATGCACATACTTCCACCCATTTAAAAAAATAGTCTGTTAAAACCAAAAGGAAGCGTACTTTACCTCGTCCTGTAGGGTGGGGTCCGACAATATCCATCCCCCACTTTATGAATGGCCATGGAGAAGTGACGGAATGCACAAATTCTCCTGCTTGGGGTATCATGGGGGTGTATTTTTGGCACTGTTCACACTTCATGTAATAATTTGTAGCCTCTTTATCCGTGGTAGGCTAGTAGTATCCTGTGTGGATGAGGCATCTGACGAGGGCATGGTTTCCTGTATGGGCATTGCAATGCCCCTCGTGTACTTCTTGTAGTACTCGCCTTGTCTGATTTGGACCAAGATATTTGGCCAGAGGGCGGCTAAACTTTCTTTTGTAGAGATCATAGTTTACGAGGCTGTATCTGGTGCTTGTATTCGCAATTTCTTGTCTTCTTTTTTATCTTGCAGGAGTGTTCCTTCCTGCAAATATGTTTACGATTTGGTTGCGCCAGTTCCAAGTTAGATTTATAGAATGTACCTCGACTTGGTCTATTGAGGAATGGATAAGGGAGCCACATTTTCCTTGTTGATATTTCTTGTGGCTATTGATAGTTTGGCAAGACCGTCCGCTTCGATATTCTGTGCCTAGGTATCTGGTCGAGGCAACATTCGTAGAATTCTGGTAGCAGTTTGTGAATTTCTGACTAGTATCTTTGTAGTCTCTGTTCTTCGATTTGGAAAGTCCCAGTGGCTTGGTTCACCACGAGTTAAGAGTTGAAATGAATATGAGCCGTTGGGCGCCATATTTGAGGGCCAATTTTAATCCTGCAATCACAGCATCATACTCGGCCTCGTTGTTAGTCTTTTTAGGACACCGTATAGACTGGTGAATTACTTCACCGTAGGAACTTTGAGGATGAGTACCAGTTCCGATCCTGATGCATTATATGCGCCATTGATGTAGAGGACCAAGAGTTCGGAATGTGCGAAAGCATGGAGCTCTTCCTGCTCTACTTCAGGGAATATTTCTGTGCTGAAATACACAATGAAATTGACGAGCACTTGCAACTTTATACCGGTTTGCGTTTGATATGTTATGTCGTGATCTCTTAATTTTATGGCCCATTTGGCCAACCTACCTAATAGTTCGGGTTTATGTAGGATGCCCCTAAGGGGGAAGGTTGTTACCACTTTTATGGGGTGACAGCAAAAATATGGTCTGAGATTTCGTGAACCTACGACTAATGCCAGAGCTAATTTCTCACGGTAGGGGTACCTCGTTTTGGCATCAACTATTATTTTGCTGATAGAATAAATTGGAGATTGCGTACCTGTGTTTTCACATACCAGGGTTGCACTTACCGCGACTTCGGAGACTGCTAGGTACACTAGGAGGCACTCGCCCGGGTCTGCCTTGACGAGTAGTGGAGGTAAGGACATATACACTTTCAATTTTCTTAAGGCGTTAAAACATTCTAAAGTCCATTGTAGCTCGTGGTCTTTCCTTAGTACATTAAATAACTTATGGCATCTGTCCGACGACCTCGAGATGAACCTCGATAGGGCGGCTATTCGCCCTGTCAATTTTTGTACCTACTTTTTGTTGTTTATTGTCTCCGGTATTTCTTTGATGGCCTTGATCTGGTCCGAGTTGAACTCGATACCCTTTTTCGACACCAATAAGCTGAGGAATTTTCCTGAGGTTACGCCAAAGGCGCATTTTTCAGGATTCAGTTTCATCCCGTATTGTCTCAATATTTTGAAAGCTTCCTTCAGATGACCAATATGATCCTCCTTCCTTTTTGACTTCACCAGCATATTATCGATGTAGACCTCCATAGTTTTTCTGAGCTACTCTTTGAATATTTTGGTGACTAACCTTTAATACGTCGCCCCCACATTCTTGAGTTCGAACGACATGACTCTGTAGCAGTATGTTCCTTGGTGAGTGGTGAAGGTGGTCTTTTCTTGGTCTTCTTCTGCCATTAGAATTTGGTTGTACCCAGAATAGGCATCTAAGAAGCTCAGTAGTTCGTGCCCTGCCGTTGTATCGATGAGTTGGTTGATATGTGGCAACGAGAAGTAATCCTTTGGGCACGCTTTGTTTAGGTCAGTGAAATCAACGCACATCTGCCACTTTCCATTCTTCTTTTTTACCATGGCCATATTGGCAACCCACTAGGGATACTTTGATTCTCGGACGGAGTCGTTAGCGAGCAAATTATCAACTTATTCACTGACTGCATCGTTAATTACAGCGTCGAACTTCTTGCTCATTTGCCATACCAGCGGGTAAAGAGGATCAACATTCAGCCTGTGTGTGGAGATATCCTTTGGGATTCCCGACATATCTAAGTGGGAAAAGGAAAATAAATCGGCACTATTATTTAAGAACTCATGAAATTTACCTAGCTTTGAGAGGTTATGTCTGATATAAGATTTTTTTGTGCTGTTGGTACTGTCCAACTGAACGGGGTCGGGATCATCTATGGTTACTTTGCAAGCTTCTACGACATCTGGGTCTTTTATGGCCTCTATCTGTATTATTGGGTTTGGTCCCGACATGGCTGATTGTTATGCTTCCACACTTGCCCCCTTTAGATGTTGGGTGTTTGTGCAATCTTGGGTGATTCGATAGCATTCTTGGGCGGTGTGTTGCTCCCCCCAAATACTGAATATCCCCCATGGGGTAGGAAATTTAATTACTTAATTGACACTTGATGGGATGGCTCACATGGCATGTATCTATGGACGCCCTATGATGGAATTGTAGGTTGTTTCCTGGTTCATGACGTGGAACGTGGTTTCTAGGGTGACTACTCCTGCTAGAACGGGCAGCATTATCTCTCTCGAGGTTCGTTCCACTGCGTTATGCAACGCGGTACTATCTTATCCTCGAGTCTCATTTATATAAGGACCTGTGGGTGAATAATACATGCGCTGCTTCCGTCATCCACCATTATTCTTTTTATATCGGTATCCACAATACATAAAGTTATAACCAAATCATCATAGTAAGGGAAAGACAAACCGTTGGTATACGACTTATTGAAGATGATACTATCTTCGAGGTCGTCATACCGTTCATGGGCGACTGTCTGCTTGAGTTTGTGTGTGGTGGTGAATTTCACAAGGTTGATTACCGTATCATCGCCACCACCAATGATCATTTGTATGGTACGGTCTGGCGAAGGTGGTTTTGGGGTCTTTGAGGTGGATCACGTCCACGAGCGAAGTTTACCCGTCCCCAGTCGCTTAGCAGTTCTTTCAAATGTCCCTCATTTAAAATTCATACCACTTCTTGCCACAAACCTATGCAGTCTTTGATTTTGTGTCCCCTTTCCTGGTGGAATTCACACAGAAGGTTTGATCGCCGGGTGTTTGATAACTAGGGATTTTGACACATTTTATACCCCTTCTTGCTTATGCTATGATCAAATATTCATACAAAATAGTCCCAAAAGGCTCACTAGTTTTGCTTGATTGCAGGTTTGATCAACAAAGTGACAAAATATCAAAGATCGGCTCAAAAGGAGTGAAGTTCCAAAGACAAGTCAAGCTCAGGCAGAACAGGCCCAGTACGACCACACACCACTTTGTGCGGTCCGCACTAGAAGATTCAGAGAGCAGGATTCCAAGCTAAGAAGCAGTGCGGCCACACTAGGTTTTGAGCAGTCTGCACTGAAGGCAATGCGGCCGCACTACCATTTTGTGTGGTCCATAGTGCTGAGATTCAGAGAATTTGCAAGATGAAGTTTTGAAGCATGTACGATTCACGGTCTATTTTTTACGGACCGCACTAGAAGTCTCTGTGACCACAGTCCATTCTGTGATATCCACTGAGCCCAAGTTCAGAGAGCGAGATTTTTAAAGTCAAGAGTCTAGTGCGGACCATGGTCCATTTTGTGCGGTCCGCACTAACCACGCAGGGGCAATTTTGTCCAGATTTTTTAGCTTAGTATAAATAGATTCTTTTTCCATTTTTAGGGTATCATATATTGTAATACATCATCTGCGCTCGTGGGTCGACTTTTCTTAGACATTTTGGGCATTTTTACTTACTTTTCATCATTGAAACTTTGTATTTAACTTAGAAAATAATTAATATGTGTTTATCTTCATCTATTTCTTGCTTTTCTTCATTGAATATGAGTAGCTAGACCCCATAGCTAGGGTTGTGGCTCAACCCTAGTGTGGGTAATTGATGGGGTCTTGTAATTTAGGGCTAACTTGACTATGGGTATTTGTTATTTGGGCCAATTTCATGTTTAATTTCTGAATTAGTTGTTGCAAACACTAGTTTGTGTTGAGCTGACTTGAACTCTTCTAGATAAAGAGAGCTTAAGTCTCCGAAATTGGTCCAATAATGAATTGGGTGGGTACTCAAGAGATTGATAGCCTCAATTAAAGGGTTAAACCTCGAGAGAGTAATACCTGAATTGAACCCTAAGTTGCTTGTGCAAATTTGCATACCCAATTGTTCTTGAGAAAGTCAATTGGGAAAAATCACTTGAACCACCAAGAGGTGTAGAGTGGGTAAATTAGTGTAACAGTTATATCATACTCCCCAATTATGTCAAACAAGCCTTAGATTCAAGCACCCATCAATTGACCACATAGGCGGAAGTCACTACCCTAGTGCCTTTTAAACCTATTTGAACAACTCGTAGCATTTTAGCTCCTAGCTTAATTTACAATTTGTAGTTTGATAAAAGTTGAATTATAAAGAAAATCCCAAAAATGAATAGAAGAGCAATTAAGAACACATACGCAATCCTAAACTAGATAGATACCTAATTCCAATTCTAGCTCTCTGTGGACATCGATCCCAACCCAAAATCGGGTAAAAGCTATTGCGACCCTCTCTTGCTACTTAAATAGTAGTGCGGAGTTGGTAGCAATCACTTTTTGGCACCGTTCCCGGGGAGCTAACGAATTTGGCTATCTATTTAGTTAGTTCTGTGTATTGTTCTTCTTTCCTTCCTTGTTACTAATTTTTGTGTGTGAATACTTCAGGTACCAAATGGCTTTAAATGCTAATGACCCTCTTGGAAACATGCTTGCGGGGGAGGAAAAGGTGCCTCTTGCACCTTTTGGACCACGACGAGGCTGCCAGCCCAATTTTAATGAAAACGTTCTAGACCTTCCTCTGCCACCTCCAAGAGTGGTTCCTCGAGAGCTCCCGAACCAAGACTATGCAAGTTCTATTGTCCCACCCCGAATTCGGGCGGGCAATTTTCAAATTACTAATGTGGTGCTGAAATTGTTGGAGCAGCATGGGTATTTCATGGGCGCTACGGATCAAAATGCCTACAAACATCTTAAGGTGTTCGTGGATACATGTTGGGGGAGCAAGCAGATGAATGTGTCAGAGGATGCTCTTAGGTTGAGGCTTTTCATATTCTTACTTCGGGTGAAAGCATTGGATTGGCTCGAGAGACTTTCCAACCATTCCATCACAACTTGGGATGAGTCGGCGGATAAGTTTATTGCTAAATGTTTCTTACCTGGACATATGGCGGCACTTCGAGATAAGATATTGGCCTTCAAGCAAGAGCCCACGGAACCTTTGCATGAGATTTCGGAGTGGTATAGAACGATGGTGAAGGAATGCCCCAATAATGACATGACGGAGAATATGTTGCAACAAACTTTCAACCAGGGCATCAATACAACAAATCAATGCATAGTCAATCAACTTGCCGGGGGTAATTATATGAAGTTAACTTATGATGAAGCTTGTGCCGTTCTTGATGAGATGGCGGACACGTCCTCCGCATGGCAAAGTAAAGCCAATGTTCCTCGAGGTGACCCTACGATTATTCATTTGCATAAGGAATTACATGACCATAGGCAAGCTATAGTGGAGTTGACAACTACTATGAACCAATTGGCAAAGGAAAAGTTGCAACAAGTCCAAAATCCTCACCAAGTGAATGCCACGGAGAGTATTAATATGCTTGTCAACAAAAGAAGGCAAAGAAGGCAACCAAACCAAGGGAATTCTAAGAAATTTGATGATGATTATGATGGTTTTCAAAATGATGGCTATGATAAGCAAAATGAAGAGTTACAATATGTAAATAATTTTCAAGGCCAACGGGGCAACTCTTCAAACCAACAACAGTGAAGACCTCAAGGCAATTGGGGCAATCAACAATAAAATGGTGGTAATTGGGGGAACAACAACCAAAATAACAACTGGAGAAATTAGAACAACTATCAAGGCAACCAAGGGAAATGGAATGGTAATAACAACAAGTGGGGTGGCAACAATAATCAAGGTGGATGGAATAATGGAAACCAAGGAAACCGGGGGCAAGGCTTTCAAAGGCCCCCAATGTACCAACAATCGAACATTCCACCACCATTTCCTTCTCAAGGTCCTGGTTCTTCCAACAATGATATGGGTAGAATTGAAATGATGTTCGAACAAATGATGAAGAAGAATGCGGATTCGGATGCATAGTTGGCTTCCCACAATACCTCTAACAGAAACTTGGCGGTGCAATTAGGCCAAATATCTCAGTCATTGAACACTCGCCCAAAGGGTGCTCTACCAAGTGATACGGTAGTGAACCCAAAGGGTGGAAACAATCATGTCATGGCGGTTACAACAAGAAGTGGGAGAGGCGGTGATGTGAATGCCTCAAAACAAAAGGAAGTTGTGGATGATGATGTTGAGCAGCAAGAAGATGAAGTTCCTTTGGTAGTTGAAGATGTGGTTGATGACCATGTGAACAGTGAAGTGAGGATTGACATTAATGAGGCAGAGGTGGAAACTCAAGATGCCGTAAACCCATCTAGGGAACACGTGATTGACATACCGGAGCTGGTTGTGCCAAAAGCCAAGGCTCTTTTACCAAGGCCACCTCCACCTTATCCTTAAAGGCTCGCAAAGCAGAGAAATGATAATCAGTTCAAAAAGTTCGTTGATATGATGAAGAGCTTGTCCATTAATGTGCCTTTGGTGGAGGCTCTTGAACAAATGTCGGGCTATGCAAACTTCATGAATGACTTGGTCAAAAAGAAGTGTTCTATGGATTGTGAAACTATAAATATGACTCACCAAGTTAGTGCTATAGTGCATTCAATGGCCCCGAAGCTTGAGGATTTCGGTGCTTTCACTATTCCTTGCACCATTGGGAGTGCGGATTTTGCCAAAGCTTTATGTGATCTAGGGGAAAGTATCAACTTGATGCCCTACTCGGTTTTCAAGACTTTGGGCATTGTTCCACCACGGCCAATGTCCATGAGATTGCAAATGGTGGATAGATCAATGAAGCAACCTTTGGGTATTGTTGATGATGTGCTTTACCGGGTGGACAAATATATCTTGCCAACAGATTTTGTGATATTGGATTGTGAGGTGGACTATAAAGTCCCGATCATATTTGGGAGACCTTTTCTTGCTACGGGGAAGGATCTAGTAGATGTGGAAGCAGGGGAACTTACTTTCAGGGTGAGTGATGAAAAGGTAGTATTCCATGTGTGCAAGTCAATGAAGCAGCCCAATTGTACCGAAGTATGCTCATTTGTGGATCTAGTCACGGCTGTGATAGAATTGAGGAACCTCCGGTGTTGGAGTTGAATCCATTGCCTCTACACCTCAGGTATGAATTCTTAGGCCCTAGTTCTACTCTACAGTTATTCTTTCCTCTTATCTTACTAACATGCAGGTAGACGCCACTTTGGCGGTGCTCAAAAAGATGAGTAAAGCAATTGGATGGACTTTGGCCGACATTCGGGAAATAGGCCCCGCATTTTGTATGCACAAGATCATTTTGGAGGATGATGCAAAACCTTCCTTGGAACATAAAAGGAGGTTGAACGAAGAAATGTAAGAAGTGGTGAAGAAAGAAGTGATAAAGTGGTTAGATGTCGAGGTTGTGTACCATATTTCCGATAGCTCATGGACTTCTCCAGTGCAATGTGTGCCGAAGAAGGGTTATATGACTGTGGTGACAAATGACAACAATAAACTTATTCCCACTTGGACAGTTGCCGGATGGAGGGTTTGCATAGACTATCGGAAGCTGAACAAGGTGACCTGCAAGGATCACTTCCCGTTGCCATTCCTTGACCAAATGCTTGATCGCCTTACGGGGCGTGCCTTTTATTGGTTTTTGGATGGATATTTGAGATATAATAAAATCTTAATCGCTCACGAGGTCCAAGATAAGACAATATTTACTTGTCCATATGGCACATTTGCTTTCTCTTGGATGTCGTTCGGGTTGTGCAATGCCCCGGCAACTTTCCAACGATGCATGATGGCTATTTTCTCTGATATGGTGGAAGATATTTTGGAGGTATTTATGGACGATTTTAGTGTGGTTGGTGATTCATTTGAAGAGTGTTTGAGAAAACTGGATAGAGTTTTGGCCCGTTGTGAAGACACAAATCTCGTACTCAATTGGGAAAAATGCCACTTCATGGTTGAGAAGGGCATAGTGTTGGGTCGTAAAATTTCAAAGCATGGGATTGAAGTTAATAAAGCCAAGATAAAGGTTATTTCAAGGCTTCCTCTCCCCACTTTTGTAAAAGAGGTGAGGAGTTTTCTCGGGCACGCGGGGATTTACTGAAGGTTTATAAAAGATTTTTCGAAGGTGGTAAACCCCTTGTGCAAGCTACTAGAAAAAGATGCCAAGTTTGTGTTTGATAAGGAATGTATGCAAGCATTTGAGCTTCTCAAGCTTAATTTAACCACTACCCCTATCATTACCACACCAAATTGGAGCTTTCCTTTCGAGCTCATATGTGATGTGAGTGACGTTGCGGTGGGGGCTGTTTTGGGTCAAAAGGTTAACAAAATGTTTCATCTGGTTTACTATGCAAGCAAGACCATGAATGAGGCTCAAAGGAACTATACGGTTACCAAGAAAGAGTTGTTGGCGATAGTATATGTAATGAAAAAGTTTCGGCCGTATCTTATGGGGGCTAAGGTCATAGTGCACACCGATCATGCCGCCTTTATGTATTTGATGACAAAGAAAGACTCCAATTCAAGGTTGATGCGATGGGTGTTACTACTTTAAGAGTTTGATTTGGAGATTGTGGACCGGAAGGGTACTGAAAACCAAGTAGCGGACCACTTGTCCCACTTGGAGAAAGATGGTAGGCCATGTGATGGCCTAGAGATCAATGATGCATTTCCCGATGAGCAACTACTTTCCGTGTCAATGAGTAATATGATGTGGTTCGCGGATGTGGCTAATTACCTTGTGACTGGCATCATCTCGTGTGAGCTCTCTTCCAACCAAAGGAAGAAGCTCAAACTGGATAGTCTGGACTTCTATTGGTACGAGCCATACTTGTTCAAGATTTGCACCGACGGAGTAATCCAAAGGTGTGTACCTGAGGAGGAGCAATTTAGCATCCTAGAGGCTTGTCATTCCTCCCCCTATGGTGGCCATCATGAAGGGGTGAGGACGGCTTCAAAAGTTCTAAGTTTTGGTTTTTATTGGCCAACCTTGTTCAAAGATGCAAGCGATCTAGTAAAAAGGTATGATCAATTTCAACGAGCGAGCGGGATTTCCAAGAAAGATGAGATTCCTCTAAACACCATTCTCGAAGTTGATATCTTTGGTGTATGGGGTATCAATTTTATGGGCCATTTTGTAAGCTTGTGTGGAAACACTTACATTCTTGTAGCGGTTGATTATGTCTCAAAATAGGTTGAGGTCGTGTCCTTGACCAACAATAAAGCTAGGAGAATGGGGGCATTTCTAAAGAAGAGCATTTTCACAAGGTTTGTTACGCCTCGGGAAATTATTAGTGATAGAGGATAGCACTTTTGTAATAGAGATTTTGACGCCTTGCTTTCCAAATATGGTGTCAACCACAAAGTGTCTACACCTTATCATCCTCAAGCAAGTGGCCAGGTTAAAGTGTCCAACAGGGAGATCAAGTGCATTTTGTCCAAAACTGTCAATACCAATAGGACTGATTGGTCTAAAAAGTTAGATGATGCTCTATAGGCTTACTGGACCGCTTACAAGACGCCAATTGGTATGTCACTGTACCGGTTGGTCTTTGGGAAAGCATGTCATTTGCCAGTGGAGTTGGAGCATAAGGCCATGTGGGCCTTGAAGAAATTGAATCTTGAGTGGGATATAGCTGCAAATCTTCGGGTCGAGCAACTAAATGAACTTGATGAATTTCGGTTCCATGCCTACTCAAGGACAAGATGAAGTACCTTCATGACAAATATACTCATGGAAAGGAGTTTAGAGTGGCTGATTTGGTGCTATTATTCAACTCTCGGCTACGGTTGTTTCCGGGAAAGCTGAAGTCAAAGTGGAGCCGACCATTTGAAGTAGTGTGTGTGACCCCGTTTGGTGCTCTCGATTTAAAGAACAAAAGTGGGGAAGTTTTTAGAGTGAATAGGAATAGAGCCAAGCACTATTTGGGGAAGTTTGATAATAGCCATATGGTGGCTCTTGTGCATTTCAAATGATTGTATGGTAACATATGTTGTGTCGCGACGTTAAATCAGGCGCTTTTTGGGAGGCAACCCATGTGCTTTTATTCTTGTTTTTATTTGATTTTCGTTGTAGTGTAGGATTGATTTTTGGGCTAAATGGTTGTGAGATATTACAGGATTGATTTGATGCAATGGAGGACATAATTGAAAAAATGCACAGGTCTCTGAAGTTTCCAGTGCGGACGCACTACCATTTTGTGCGGTCCGCATTGGTAAAGAGTGATTTGATAACTCTCTGAAGTTTGCCACCGTGGCCGCACTACATTTTGTGCGGTCCGTGGTAGATCACTGCGGCCGCGGTCCATTTTGTGCGGACTGCAGTGGGATGCTAAGTTGAACTGCAGCAAGGTTGTGCAGTATGGACTGCGGTCCATTTTTTACGGTCCGCATTGGTTGGTGAGACTTGGCCCCAGGTCCTTTTCTATAAATAGGGCCTGAGGCCCTCCTTTTACCATTTTCGCACCTTTAACTCTCAGAACCCTAAATCTACTGTTCACCACCTCCTTTGCTTGCACTCAACTGCTTGGATTTGTTATTTTCCATTAAATCTCACATCTAGTACCATTATCTTTCTCTTAATTGTTTAATTTTTGCTAATTTCTTTTAATTTGTGTTTTCTTTCTTCCTTTTTTCTATACTTTCTGTACTTTTCTTCGATTAAGTAGGTTAGGGTTGTTAATTTCTAGGTTAAAATAGATATAGATAGTTAAAATCAATGGGTAATCATGTAGGGACACTACTAAGGTAGAAAAATTGGACCCAAAATCAAAATACATGGAACCCTAATTTAGTTCCACAACTGGGCACTCAGTGCAGACCGCAGTCTTTTTTATGCGGTCCGCGGTGTCCCAATGCGGTCCGCACTACCATTTTGTGTGGACCGCACTGATAATCTTCTGATTATTGAACCTCGGGCAGTGCGGTCGCACTACATTTTGTGCGGACCGCACTAGCCTAGTGTGGCCGCGGTTGATTTTATGTGGTCTGCACTGCCTAGATACAGAGAGTGGGTAGTCTGAACCCCACCTCTATGTAGACCATGGTTGATTTTGTGCGGTCCGCGGTGACCTCAGTGCAGCCGTAGTTGATTTTGTGCGGTCCGCACTGGGTGATTCTATAACATGTCTGTCAATAATTCTTGTTCTGTTTCTGTAACTTGTTTTATACTGATGCAACTGATACTAACAAATTCATTTCAATTGTGTTGCAGACAATGGTTAAACAACGAGGAAAAGGCTCAAAACAAACTGTGCATAGTTGAATCCTCCCGTGAAGGAAAGAAGAAAATGATCAAACTCAATCCCCAAGTCCAGGAAAACATTAAAAAGACAAGAAAGCTGATCAAAGCTGCTGCCAGAGCTACTTCACATTCCTCGGGGAGTGAGTATGAGCCATTACGGGAAATTTCTTCAGACTCCGTTCCAGAATACATAGAAGACTATCCGGAGAGAGCTAAGCTAAGATACACTCCTCCACCATCACTCACTGCCCAAGCACCAACACATGTGATTTCTGAGTCGTTTGAAGGCTCAGCAGTAGGTAGTGGCGGGGAATACTCCACCTCTCCCACAGCTTCTTTATCCGGAGAGGGTGGAGGAGGAGATGAGGAAGAATTAGAGGGAGATTAGGAAGTGGCAGAAGGAGGAGAACCAAGGGTTGGGGGTGTTTATAGAACGAGGAAGCCAGAGGTTTGGCGTGATAAATCTGTTAGTGAGGTGGCATACCACAAATTTTGGGAGTGGTGGCCGTTGAGAAAGTTGATTCCGGAGAGGAGCTTCATTGATATAGACCTACTACCCCACAACCCCAACGTGCAGAGGCAGTTTAGGACTAGAGTGGGTTGGGAGCACTTCCTAGAGGAGTGCGTGGATGTGAACGAACACATGGTCAAAGAGTTTTACTGCAATGTAGCCCACATCAAAAAGGGCTCCAAAGTGACCAAGGTTAGGAATCTGACAGTGTTATTTGAAGGGAAGTACCTTAACAAATACCTTGGACTCAGTGAGGAGGATGAGACCCTGTACATGGCAAAGTTGGAAATGGGTGAGGAAGTCGTCCCTGGCTAGCACAGTGCCTGGCAATCCCAGGTACCACCCCCGACTGGTTGACTGTTGGAGTCAAGATCTTGAGACAGACTTTAAAATTTGAAGCACGGGGATGGGAGACTTTTGTATGTAGCAGGTTAGACCCCACGACACATGACAATACCCTTCCTCTTTCCCAAGCTATTTTGGTAACTTCGATCATGGAAGGGTACACAATCAATATAGGGAATGTGATGTCAAGAATTATCTCCATTGCGGGTGCCGAACATGACAGAAACTATTCGTTCCCCAGTACCCTCACTATGTACTTCCGGGACTTGAAGGTGGAAAAGAGGCCCTTTGATGTCAAAGTCAAAGCGAAGTCCCCTTTATCTTGGTACAGCATGTAGGGGGATGACAACCCCAAGGACAAGAACTGCGTGGGTATAGCTACGACTATAATTGGCAAGTCTGAAGAGCCAGTTGTGATAGTGGCTCCTGCTGAGCCTACCTCCACTTCCGCAGATATCCCTCCCGGTCCATCCACATCCACATCCACTCCTGCCGGTCCATCCACATCAGCAGGCCCAAATATCCCATCTTCCCGGGCCTATCCTATTACTGGTCACCGACTGAGTCAGGCGCTTCTTAGCATAAACAACTGGATGAAGACTGCCTCATCCAAATTGTCCATTTTGACCACCATTGTTAAGGCTCAGTCGGCACCTCCAGCCCCACAGGTTCCACAGTCGACAGAGGATGCACTCAAGGAGATACTTGACAACTAGAAGAAGATCCTCGACACCCAAGAAGCGCTCTCCAAGGAAGTTGATTCACATATCAAGGCTCTCAAGGAGCTTGCTCAGGAGCACAAGAAGCTAAGAAAGACATGGGCCTCCAAAGAGTCCGTGAAAAAGCTGAGAGCGGATGTTGACAGAATGAAGGCATATCACCTACCTTTAGACTTATTACTCCAGGACCCGCCACCATCAGTTCATCCACAGCCAGAGCAGTCTCAGAGGCCTCCCAAGTGGAAGAGGATGATTCCCAGAGCAGATGATGTAGTCATCCAGCTAGCTGACCCACAGGAGACCTCTTCCAGTCAGCCACAGGATGCACTACCTACAGAGCCTGTCCAAGTCCAGGCCCAGGTCCCAGTAACAGAGCAGCATGCCATAGCGGACCAGTCTGAGGTCCTCGAGCATAGAGAGGACCCAAGGACCACACATGAGCCTATGCAGATAGATAGGCCATAGGGAGTCTTCTATATCCTTCTTCGTTATCTTTTTGGTGATTTTTTTAGACTAGTTAGTATTGGGGACAATGCCAACTTTCATTTGAGGGGGTAGCCCCTACATTTTGGATGACTGTATATATTTTTGATACTCTTTATGCTTTCCTTATTTTTCATCTTTGGGTTGTATATATTTTTATCATTTCTCGCACTTTTATCTTACTTTGAGTTTGTATATAAAGTTATATTACATGGTAGATATTAATACCATCTATTGTATATTCGACAAATCCCCTCTTATATATATTCATTTTACTCTCCGCAAATTTTTCATTTTTAGCTTCTTAGTTATGATTCATAGCTTCTTGTTTTGAAATTTGCAGTAAGCCTTTGGTTTTCTTAATGTCACGGTTCTTTCCAAAGGTGGAGTGTTGTGTGAACCGGGTGGCGCTTCCCAATGATAGATGTGTGACAACCTTCTTAAGGGTTTGAGTCTGTTTTTCTTTTTGTTTTGAGTAGTTAGTAGTTAAGGGTGACTCGAGCAATTTATTTCAAAGACAATTTATTGTGTTGAGGTTGGTGAAAGTTGTGACTTTGAGATTCTTGTATTGGACGATAATCATAAACTGGTTTTTTGGGACCATTGTGAGCTTAAATCTTATCTAAGGTCGTTGTGGGCCCCCGACTTTGTGTCTTTAGATATCCCATAGCTTGTGTGGTGAGTAATCGTATTGCAAGTCCATGTCCTGAGCCATTGGTCTAGAACTTGCCCTGAATGTTTGTTTAGGCGAAATCATAAGTGAATTTTGACTTGAGACATGATTATAGGCTCTCCTTTATCCAAATGATAGTTTGAACAATTCCATAGCCTACCAATGATAAGATCCCCAGTTAACACTTTTGAGCCTTAGACCTTTTTCTTTCAAGAACCATGATACAAGCCTGTACCCGTTTTAAAAGATACCCTCTCTTGGCACGCGATCATTCCTTTAGCACATGGCAAAAATATAAGTTTGGGTGGAGAGACGAGGATTGTAACAAAGTGGTAAAAAGGCACAAAAATGAGAAAACAAAAAAGGAAAGGCAATGAAAAAAAAGGAAAAAAAAGAAAAAAAGAAAGTTCAATTGAAAAAGAATAAAAAGGGATTCAAAGAAAAGCAAAGAATGAAAGGTGTGGAAAGTTGAAAAAGGAGAAAAGGTTTGAAATGCATAAGAAAGAGTGACAATGTATCTCTCTAACCCCTTAGAAAGAAGTGAAATGACTCAAAGAGTCAAGTGAATAGATGCCAAATGAATCAAAAGAAGTGCTTAAGGGAAGATGGAACCTACTTAGACCAAAATATTCCCTACCCTGAACCAAAAGCCTTCACAATGTCTCCAAAAAAGCCCTATATGATCTTGAGTTGAATGAAGCTTACATTAGTGGATACTCATATAAGGGGCAAGCATATGGTACTTTGAGTCGGACTTGAGGCTTTTTCTTGAGAGAGATAAGTAAATTTCTATTATCCTCGTTCTGAGTGACACTATCTTAAAGGTAAGGATTGTTTAGGGAGAGTTGAGGATGTGTGAGTTTGGGTTCCACAATGACCAAAGTAATAGAAAAGAGTTTTTTGATGTGTTGAGTCAATTCTTGATGCTTTTGTGACGCACCTTATCCATGGTGTTTTAAAAGAGTAAATGTGTTAATGATTCATGTGTATTGAGGGCAATTCTTAGTCCCAATTGAGGCTAGTTGAGGTCACTTTAGGACAGCTAAAATTTTTCTTGGCCATTCTCTTAAAGGGTGGGTCTAATTTTGTTTGCTTGAGGACAAGCAAAAGCTTAAGTTTGGGGGAGTTGATAACTAGAGATTTTGACGCATTTTATACCCCTTCTTGCTTATGCTTTGATCAAAACAAAATAGTCCCAAAAGGCTCACAAGTTGTGCTTGATTGCAGGTTTGATCAACAAAGTGACAAAATGTCAAAGATCTGCTCAAAAGGAGTGAAACTTGCACAAGTTTCAAAGACAAGTCAGGCTCAGGCAGAACAGGCCCAGTGTGTCCGCACACCACTTTGTGCGGTCCGCATTGGAAGATTCAGAGAGCAGGATTCTAGGCTAAGAAGCAGTGCGTCCGCACTAGGTTTTGTGCGGTGCACTGAAGGCAATGCGGTCGCACTACCATTTTATACGGTCCGTAGAGCTGAGATTCAAAGAAGTTGCAAGATGAAGTTTTGAAGCCTATGCGGTCCACGGTCTATTTTGTGTGGACTGCACTAGAAGTCTCCACGTCTGCATTCCATTTTGTGCGGTCCGCGGAGCCCAAGTTCAGAGAGTGAGATTTTTGAAGTCAAGAGCCCAGTGCGGACCGCGGTCCATTTTGTGCGGTCCATACTAACCCCGCAGGGGCAATTTTGCCCAGATTTTTCAGCTTAATATAAATAGATTCTTTTTCCAATTTTAAGGTATCAGATATTGCAATACATCAACTACGCCCATGAGTCAACTTTCCTTAGCCATTTTGGGCATTTTTACTTTTCATCATTGAAACTTTGTATTTAACTTAGCAATTAATTAATATGTGTTTATCTTCATCTATTTCTTACTTTTCTTCATTGAATATGAGTGTCTAGACCCCATAGCTAGGGTTGTGGCTCAACCCTATTGTGGGTAATGATGGGTCTTGTAATTTAGGGCTAATTTGACTATGGGTGTTTGTTATTTGGGCCAATTTCGTGTTTAATTTCTGAATTAGTGGTTGCAAACACTAGTTTGTGTTGAGTTGACTTGAGCTCTTCTTGAGAAAGAGAGCCTAAGTGTCCGAAATTGGTCCAACAATGAATTGGGGCGTACTCAAGAGATTGATAGCCCCAATTAAAGGGTTAAACCTTGAGAGAGTTATACACGAATTGAACCCTAAGTTGCTTGTGCAAATTCCCATACCCAATTGGTCTTGAGAAAGTCAATTGGGCAAAATCACTTGAACCACCGAGAGGTGTATAGTGGGTAAATTAGTGCAACGGTTATATCGTACTCCCCAATTATGTCAGAGAAGCTTTAGACTCAAGCACCCGTTAATTAACCACCTAGGCGAAAGCCACTACCCTAGTGCCCTTTGAACAACTCGTAGCATTTTAGCTCTTAGCTTAATTTACAATTTGTAGTTTGATAAAAGTAGAATTATAAAGAAAATCCCAAATGAATAGACGAGAAATTAAGAACACATACACAATCATAAACTAGATAGATACCCGATTCCAATTCTAGCTCTCTGTGGATATCGATCCCGACCCAAAATCGGGTAAAAGCTATTGCGACCCTCTCTTGCTACTTAAATGGTAGTGCTGAGTTGGTAGCAATCAGTGCCCGGATCTGACTTCATCTTTTGCAGCCACTGCATCTTGGTACCGAGATTTTCCAGTGCGTAAACTATTTCTGAAGGAGAAACACAAAAGTTATGAGCAGATAATAATTGAAGCATACCTTTTTCATTTAAGTGTGGCACGGTGTGCCGGGGCGTGGCATCTACATGTCGTGGAAGAGGTAAGATGGATACCAGGATATAGGGCTGGTGCCTTTCTCGATTGAAACGAGGTGGCTGATCTCTTCGACCATCGTTGCGGCGTTCTCTCCTTTTTTCGATTCAGAATGACGTTAGTCTTTGGAGCGGGCCATTCAAGTCGTCCTCATCTGCCCTTACTTCGGCACAATAGGCGTTATTGATTTCTTCCCATGTGGTGGGAGGGTATTTCATGAGTCTATTTAGCAGTTTTTTGGTTGCTTTCGACCCGCTTCTATTTAACCCATTTTGAAAGGCTTCTACTGCCATTCCTTTTGATACGTTTGGTAGGCTCATTCTTACTATGTTGAATCGGGCTAGGAAGCCTCGAAGTCCTTTTCCTGTCGTCTGCCTAACGGCAAAGATGTTGTTTACTCTAGCTTCTGCCTTTTTCGCTCCCACGTGGGCGATGACGAATTTACCTGCCATTTATTCGAACATTGATATTGACCGTGCTGGCAGTTGGGAATACCACGTCAATGCTCCTCATGTTAGAGTTTCACCGAATTTTTTCAACAGCACCGAGGGAACCTATTCTTTCGACAGATCGTTTCCTTTTACGTAGTGATGTAGTGGATTAAGTGATCTTCCGGATCCGTGGTGCCGTCGTATATTTTTAAGTATGGTGGCATTTTAAAGATTTTTGGTATAGAGTGGGGGGCTTCCCCTTCACTGTAAGTTTGCTCGACGAATCGGCCTGCGTCACATTTTGGTAGCAACTTCGGAGCGCAAGGTATTTTGTCGACCCTTTCCTGATGCTCCTTCATCTGATCGCGGAGCGTTTTGTTCTCGTTTTCCATATCTTCCATTTTCTTCAAGTTGGCTGTGAGTGCATCGTTATCTGCATAAACAACAATGTGAGTTTTACCAGCGAGTGGAGTTTCTGGCCCATCGGCGATAGTTGCAATTTCTGCGTGTATTGTGCCTCCGGCATTCCTTTGAGTGGGTGTGTCGAGCATGCTGCTCAAGGTATTTTTCAACCACTCTTCTAATAGCCTTTTCACAGTTGGTGGTGCTTCTCCTTCTGCGGATGTTGAAGTTTTCTTCTCGCGTGAGACAGTCACGCTTTCATGCGGGGTGGATATGATATCTCCCTTAAGTGTAGCACTTGGCGTTGCATTTTCGTTGCTTTCCTTACCGGCTTCGTTGATGGAGCCTAGAAGGTTGTTCGTGACACCTACTATTGCTTTTAATCTTGCTTCTCTCTTTCCTGCCATTGTTGACCTTTGCGGAGCTATGAAGAGGCGATTATCTCTTTCAAGGTTCTAGATGAAACTAAAATCTTGGCTATAGAAATCTCTACAGATGGCGCCAAATTGTTTGATTCAAAAGATATTATAAACTTTTTGAGTAAATCAATCAAAGAAACTGATAGGGTAAATCTTAGCTAAGAATAATAATATCTAGAACAAAAGATATATAAGATGTATGCGACGGATAATATTCCTTGATTTTCTCACTGAATGTTCAAGATACTAAATGTTTTTGTATAAGAGTATTATAGTCAGTGTTCTTAGCTTTTTTTTTTGTCACTCAAAATCTCAAAAAAAAAAAAAAAAGAATCCCCCTTACAAGGTTCTTTTCCCACTATGTATAAGGGACAAACCCCTTATGAACCCTAAAAAACATATTATGGGGAATATTCGAAGGAATATTTCAATACCCCCTATTGGGCCTATACTGACGTACAATCTCTATCCGCTTGTCTGCTATCCTTTACAAGATACTGAGCTACGAGGATCTCGTCGTTGGTCTTATGCGTCCACGATCGTGGTCGTCCAAATTTGGACCCATAAACCAAACACACCCTAAGTGTTAGATATTTGATAACTACAATGAGTGGCAGACATAACAATTTCATCAGAGAAATGGGGGGAAAAAAGGGAGAGAGATAGAAAAGATCTTGTTGTATAAACGATATTCAACAATTTAAATGTATACACAAAAAAATATCTAAACAAATTTTGATGGGGGATTCAGTTCAGCAAACGTGGCTCAGCTACGGACTACAATGCTACTACTTTATAGCTTCCAAATATCCATCACAAAATAATGAAAGTGGATATTTAAAAAATGATACTCAAATTTCAAATGAGAAAAAACCATATGTAACTATTCTAAAGGTTATCGTCCGCCAGTTTTTGTCCATACATACAAAGTCATGACTGCTGCCTTCAATATTATTCTATTGTTGTTGTTATCTTCAAATTTTGATATAACGTTGGAGATCTTTTCTAAAGAAACAAAACAAAGACATGAAGAACGCCGATTGCCGAAGCTTAGTGGGTGTTCACCATTTTTTACTCTTCAATTATAAGATGGAATTTGAAGTAATCGCAGAAAATTTTGTCAAAATGTAAAAACCATTGGCTAATGGTTATTCCACTGTTGTTTTTAATTATTCTATCACAGTGATAATTCAATCTAGTCAACCATAACTTGTTTGATATTAAGACATAGTTGTCGTATTATCATTTTTAAATAATTCTGATATAATCTTGGAAAGCTTTTCACTCAAAATATCATATGTTTTCATATAATAATGAAACTTTCATATAATTTCAACCCTGCTGACATAACCAAACAATTGAACAGATGTTCCAAATCTACCAATTCAAGAAGAAGAAGAAGAAGAAGAAACTGAGAGCTGGAAACATTAAATGGAGACAATTTTCATCATTCCATATTGGATGAAGATGAGATTCACTCTATTCATTTAGCTTGGTTTTGAGTCTCAAAGAAAATGCTTTTAAAGCCAAAAGAACTTCTCTAAGTCTCTGCTTGGATTCTTCATCTGTTAGCACACCTTCATCGTCAAACTTAGGTGGTGACTCGAACGCATTGAGGAAAAATTCAGGTTTGTTAATGAAATGAAGATCAATGTAGATTCCTATATGTCGAAGGTGATAGTGTGATCGTCCTCCGCCGAAGTTACCTCCAGCACTCACTATTGCTGCTGCTTTATCGCCCCAAACATTTGGAGGTCGAGATGCCCAATCAATTGCATTTTTTAAGGGTCCTAATTAAACCATATAATTAGAAATGTCAATCCATACTTACCATCAAATACATATTAACGAATAACTTTCATCATATTCTGCTTCCTAGAAAAATGAAGAAAAAGAAAGTACAACTAGAAGGGCGCAAAAAGGGATAAAAATTACTACTACTATATATGTTTGCGTCAAACCACACTAATTTATATGTTACGTTATCATAGTTAGGACATAAATAAGCTGAAAATGTGTATTAACTAACTGTGTTTTGACGATAAAAATGTATACATAAACATGTGTCATGTACTCATTCAGTTACCAGTGACGGAGTAATTGTACTCGGGAGAGGCAAAAAGGTAACAATCTGCATCTTCAATTTTCTTACGGAAAGCCTCCACAGCAGCAGGATAAGTTCCGTTGATCTCAAGATCCTCGTTCACAAACGGCAACAGCGATATGTCCACGTACTCAATCTCCATTCCCTTTATTGAATTCTTGCTTATCTCCATTGCTACGCCAAACAATCATTAACCAAACACAAGTCATGACAATATGAGTAACAATCACAAGCACCAAAAGCATGCCTGTTGTGAAACCAACAACAACAATAACCCAGCGAAATCCCACTAATGGAATTTAAGGAGCTAGTTTGTACGCAAACCTCACCCCTACCTCGAGGGTAGAGAGGTGGTTTCCAATAAAAGAAGACAAAAATAAATATTATATCGGTACCATCAATAAACCTTAGAAAGAAATAATAGCATCATCAGACCATAGACGAAAAGCAAAATAATAACTAGTAGATAAAGCCCGATACTAAAAGGAACGAAAGAGTAACGTGAACTCAACATTAACCACTAGCGGTCAAAGACAAAATCTTAATAGACTAGCACGGCGCGCCATAGGAATATGAAAAAAAATAGAATTAAAAAGAAAGAGAAAAAAAAGAGTGTACAGGCACTGAGTAGACCACGATTCCAGGAGGCTTTACGGAGGGAACCGCAGAGCGCAGCGACCTTGATTACTGATTGAGCTGCCATCGCCACTGCTGCTTGCTTTAATTTTCCAATCTGAATATTCTTTTTCTTTTTCTGAATTCTCAGATAATATTTTGATGTCTTTTCACCACATATATATATTGGGGAATTCAGAAGGCCTGACGGATGCGATGACGAACCGTCGGATTTAAAATTGAAAGGTACTCGTCATAATCGTCATATGTATTTTTTCGTCCGTCTTTCTCATGAATCATTACATTTTTTTTTTTTTTGGCTATCAATATGAGAAGAAAAAAGAAGTTTTAATAGATTATTCCTTAATCTCCAATATATCCAACATAGAATCATCAAATTAAAAAATAGAGATAGCTTTTTTTTTAATAACAAAAAAGTGATGCTCAAATTTCATATACAGAGCCCTGCGTTTACCTAACCTAAAGTTCTTTTTTTATTTTAAAAGGCAAAATAATCTAAAGGGTATCATCCACCACTTCTTTAATTTGTCCCAACAAAAAAAGAGTCATGGCTGCTGGCTGCGATCATTACTCTATTATTGTTGTTGCTTTCAAAATCTCATAATGTTGGAGATTTTTCCATAAGATAAGAAGGAGGAAGAACGTTGACGCTTAGTGGGTAATGACCATTTTCACTGTTCTATTATACAATAATTTCCTTTTTCCGTTAGTTTTGGAGTTTATATTTAGCTTAGGACTAAATAGGTCCAGCATTTGCAACATGAAAGCTTTTATGCTTAATACTTAGTGGTAGTATATATAAAGGACCAAAATAGAGCCACACTCTCACATAAGGAGTACTATTTTAGTCATTTTCTTTCGGTTGAGCAAGCTGGTCTGAGAGAAACTTTAAGCCTTTAAGGAGACGTGGATGATTAGTTACCCACATATGATTGTCCTTTGACGATTGAAAACAGCCTCTCTGCCCTATCGGGTAGGGGTAAGGCCTGCGTACATATTACCCTCCCCAGACCCCACCCTGTGGGACTATACTGGGTAGTTGTTGTATATGATTGTCCTTTGACATCTCTTTAAAGAAACATTTGATTAAATGAGCATAGCAATGAAAGCGTATGTCAGTGTCATGAGTTATGACAGAGGTTAACGTTAAGTTCAAATAGCTGGAGAGGGTATTGCCATCAACAAGTTCGTTATCTGGCTGTTTAGACAGGAAAATAAGGAAAATAAACTCCATTGTCTTTAGAACAAACAACTCAAACAATTTAAGGAAAAAGAAGAGTACAAGAAAAATAACTACCCACAATTTACCATGAATACCTCCATAAACTAAAAAAGAATATTGTTCATCTATTGGAAACATGATCTCCAAGCCAGCCAATAGGAGATAGTGAGTAAATTAAGATTTATTAGAATGAGTTGGAGAAAAAAAAGGATGTGTATAGTCAACGAAGAGGGTTGAGCACCATGAAGTCTCAAGTTCAATTTCCAGCAGAGACAAAACACTAGGTGATTTCTTCCCATCCGTTCTAGTTTTGGTGGACAGAGTTACCTGGTACCTGTTACTGGTGGGAGGTGCACAATATCCTATGAAATTAGTCGAAGTGCGCGCAAGCTGATCCGGATACCACAGTTTAAAAAAAAAAAAAAAAGATTCAAACATCACACCTTCACCTTGCTGAGCCGCTCTAGGCTCCTTAGAATCAAGCAGGCGAGAACAAAAATCAATAAGAAGAAGGGGAAAAAAACATTTACCTTTAACCCAAGAGCAGGGTTATGTTAGAGATATATCATGTCCCGCATAGGTAGTATAAAGGCTTCTACAAGATTTATAAAAGTTATATACGGTGAAATCGAAAGGTCCAATTTCTGTTATTAAAGTATTTTCGGGGATTCATATCGAGATCTCGAGGCTGTGGGGCTGCGGTCGGGTTCTCTCCCTCGATGTTTATTTACGCTCGATCCAACGACGATATGACGATGTCGAGGATGGGGAACTCCCAAGGCGAGTAGATAGCATCGGCAGAGTCTAATATTATATCTGGTATCCATCTCCGTATCTTTACAATTAATACATCTTGTACTATGTTATATTTCCCTTCCTATATAAAGATGATTCTCACCACTTTGTGAGGGGCTACTGTTGCTCCAACTACTCTACATAAGATCAATAACATATCTCTCTCTCTTTTTTCTCTCTAACTTAGTCGCTCGAGACTACAATTTCATTTATTACATTCATACTTGTTCTTCATTTATTGTTCCCCATAGGCCATAAAGATCCTCTAACGATTATACTCTAACTGTTATCCTTTTCCCGTATATCCCCGATAGCTCGAGCCCGAGCCCAGGCATCGACCTCGAGGCCCCTCATCGGACAGTCTGAGGCCCGGACAACAAGCCCCCCTGGTTTGATTATAACCCCGTTTTAGCTCATATTTCATCATTTAACTTCATATATCTAGCATCAACTGTTCTAACAACTAGCATAAAAATAAATCACGTATTTTTAGAGTCTCATTAACAAATTTAATTGCCATTACCATTTTCACGGTAAACAGTTTGGCACCTACCATGGGGCTAAAAATAATACTCCCTCCGTTCCAATTTATGTGATCCTATTTTCTTTTTGGTCCGTTCAAAAAAGAATGAATCTTTCTAAATTTGGAAATAATTTATCTTAAATTTACAATTCTACCCTTAATGAGAAGCTTTTATAACCACACAAATTCTTTGGGCCCCTTTTTAACTTGTTTAGGATCATATATTCCAAAAGTCTTCATTTTTTCTTAAACTTCATGTTCAGTCAAACAGGTTCACATAAATTAGAACAGAAGGAGTAGTGATTATTTTCTTGCTAGTTTCGTTACACAACGCAAGTTATCTTTCATAGTTTTTCTTGTCCAAGATCTTCGATTTCAGGTCAAAATGTCTGGCTCAATGAACAGAGTTGAGAACGACAACCTCGAAAACCACAGGAAGAAGGGGGTGGCCGTTCCAATTATCGGTGCGCCACCACAAAACCCCGATAACGCAACAGGACTGATTCCAGTGGACGCGGATTAGCAGGACGCGCAGTAGGTCGATGAAACCTCACGCACCGATAGGAGTATACAACATGGCGACCAACAGGAAACCCAAAAAACTCCAACTCGGGAAGAACATGAAGCTAAGTTAGTCCTCATGTATTTTTGAAATGTTGCAGGCACAACAGTTGGCTATCGCTCAGCTGCAAAGCCACCCGAAGACTCCTAGCACGGTAGGACCGGGAGCTAGTCCTCCGGCCAAGCAGGTACCGGAGAGATCGAGCAATAACGGATCGGTACCCGATCCTGCCATCGCAAAAATGCTCGAGGATCTCACCAAAAAGATCGAGCCAGGAGAGAGAATGATAGCAGCTAACGACAAAAAGGTTAAAACCTACAACTTCAGGGTCGACCAAATCCCGGGCACGCCCCCCGTCCTAAAAGGTGTAGATTCGAAGAAGTTCGTGCAGCGGCCATTCCCAGCGAAAGCGGCTCCAAAACCCATTCCAAAGAAGTTCAAAATGTCTGAACTCCGAAAATACAACGGGACCTCATACCCCAACGACCACGTCACTGCCTATACGTGTGCGGTAAAGGGCAATGACATAAAAGACGACGAAATCGAATCTATCTTACTGAAGAAGTTCAGAGAAACACTCTCGAAGGGGACCATGATGTGGTATCACAACTTAGCTCCTAACACCATAGACTCGTTTGCCATGCTAGTAAACTCTTTCATTAGGGCACACGCTGGTGCCATCAAAGTGGCAACAAGGAAGTCCGACGTACTCAAGATCAAGCGGAGGGAAAATGAAATGCTGCGAGAATTCGTATATCACTTCCAAACGGAACGAATGGAACTACCCCCGGTCTCCGATGACTGGGTAGTACAGGCCTTTACTCAGGGCCTGAATGGACGAAGCTCAGTGGCCTCAAGACAGCTAAAAGAGAATCTGATCGAGTATCCCGTCGTGACCTGGTCGGACGTCCACAACCGGTACCAATCAAAGATCAGGGTGGAGGATGACCAGCTGGGAGCCCCTTCGGGCTCAGTATGTCCAAACAAGTCCCTGGCAAAGGAGTCGAAACCAAACAAAAAGAGGTATTAGTCGTACCCCGAAGATCGGAGGAATATCCCAAGACGCAATCCACCTCGCAACGACCGATTGGTGAACCGAGGACAGAACCCTTGGGGACTCCTCAGTCGAGGCGGATTCGATGGGGACACGGGGCCAACGGGGGGCACCTCGCTATCAGAATACAAATTTAACATCAATATATTGGACATCGTGTTCGCCATCAGCAAAATTAGGGATGCAAATGGCCCAGGGCTATACACCCAGATCCTTCCCAAAGGAACAACAACTTGATATGCGAATTTCACAACTCGCACGGACACAAAATCGAGGATTGCAAGCAGCTTCGGGAGGAAGTGCTCATCTACTTGATAACGGACACCTTCGGAAATTCCTCAGCGATCAAACTAAAAACCAATCCCGAGAAAGAGAAGCAACCAAAAAGAACAAAGCAGACGAACCCCAACACGTCATCCACACGATTTTTAAATACACGCCCTTGGCTATATTCAAATGAAGGACCACACCGCATCCGCCAAACGAATGCCAGAACCCAAGAGCGTCGTCGCCACTAAGGTATACTCGTTCCCTCCCTTTTTCTGTCTCTTACTTCACGATAACTCTTGCGCAAACCATCAACCAAAGCAGTCGAGATGCCAACCCGGCTCGAGGACCTCGAGGTTTCGAAGCGTCCGTTGCACTCTTTTCCTTCGACTGAGTTCTTATCCCGAAATGGGTTTTTGCCGGCAAGGTTTTTAACGAGGCGACATCCACGCGCTACCCGAGGAGGACCCAACAAGCTTACAAGGCTTATTTTGCAATCAACCCCAAGCTAAACCTTTCGAGCTGCTCGAATATCGCCGCTAACGACTTGAAATCGAGGTTCTTCGCGACGACGATGGGTCGGGCAAAATGATTGCAAAAAGTCCTTAAGGAGAGGAAAACAAAGCCTAAATATGCCTAAGGGCAAAGTGTAAGAGCCATTGTCTCCAGCCTAACGAGCCTCAGGGCCACACACAAAAGCATAAGAGCCACTGTCGCCAACTTAAAATTTAAAAGCTTGAGGGTCAAAATGAGCTCGAGCCGTAACCCGATTCGGAGACCGAACCCAAAATAGTTAACTACATATGCCTAAGGGCAAGGCATAAGAGCTGTTGTCGCCAGCTCACGCAAATACGAAACCTGAGGGTCAATTTGTTCGTGTCGAAACTCGACTCGGAGACTGAACCTAAAACAGTCAAAATGCGTATGCCCAAGGGCAAAAGATAAGATCCGTCGTCGCCAGCCTAACGAATATCAGGGCCATGCCATGGGTTCGAAGATTCCTACTAATTCAAAGGTCGAATCGACCCGATTGAGATTTTGATAAACAGAAGCACAGAAGATACAAATTGCGGGGTTCTTTTTTTTTACATACAGGCGGTGAAATACAAGCTCCGTCTACAACATACTATGAAAGTTATGTACATAAGAAAATAGTAGGAAATAAATGACCCATCTCGATGAATATGGCCTGGTGGCCCCCTCATCGCCGTCTTCAGCATCGGATAGAAGTAACTTGGCGTCGTACTCCGCCCCTTTGGCTTGCTCGATCTCTTCCGAGAGACCAAAGCCCCTGGCATGAATCTCCTCGAGAACTTTCCTCCGGGATTTGCACCTCGCATACTCTTTACTACTGTTTGGACGATCACGGGCTCTCTTCAGTTCAGCTTTAGCAACGGAAACATTTTTCGAATAGGCCGCCACTTTCTATCCCGCCCTAGTATTGCTCATCACAATCTCAGCCCAGACATTCACCACCTCGACCTTCGCCTTCGAAAGCTCGGACGAGAGCCTTGCAATCATATTCGCCCGAGAAGAATCATTCGCGCGCACGGTCTGGATTTGAACTTTAAGAGCATAAACCATGTCTAGGGCCCTCTTTTTGGCTGCAAAATGGGCACTTACATGCGCCTGAAGCTCGTTGAATTCGCGTCTGGCTCGACCAACCGCGCCCCAGAGCTGTCCCAGTTCCTCGGCCTTGTTCTCAACTGAAATATCAAAACATCAAGATGTCGAGGTAAAAATGGGGAGTGCAAGCCAGCGTGAAATGTAGGGTTCCTATTTCTCTAGGCGGATCTCACGGCTTCGACTTCGGCTTCGGCCCCCTCGCGTTACAGGGAGACCAGCTCGCTTTCCTTTTCCGCACAAAAAAGCTTAAGGGATTTCTCCCTATCCAAAGCCTCCAGCAATGGGGCCTCGCTACGAAGCAGCTCGAATTTAATCTTATCAAAGGCCTATGAAAGAAAGCTAAATTAAAAAAAATAGAAAGGCACGGGGTTGGAATAATCTTACAGCAATCAAACTCACCATAAGGCCAAGACGCTGAGCCTCACAGAAGGCAGAAGTAATATCTGATGGCTTACCGCTTTCAGAAGGTAACCGATCGACCGAATCGCTTCTCCTCAACCATTGAGAAGGAGTCGCCTCACTACAAGCCCTTTCGCACCCCGGAGCATCTTTTCGTTTGTCATCACTCCACGATCCCGAGGACAGCAATCTCTCTTCCTCCCCCGGAGGGCACAACCTCATTTAGAAATAACCCCCGGCATCTGCGATAGTTGAGTTAAATAAGCAGGCAAGAAAAGCACAATTTGTTAGGAAACAAAGCGCTGGGCACCTACCACGATGCTTCGCCTCCCATCTCCCTTTGGACAAATCTCGCCACCAGCGCCTATCATAAATCGAGCAAGCTGCCAGCTTACGAGACGCCAAGCTCTGTGGAAGAGATAGTTTATCAAAGCAACATAATCACCATTGGAAATGCAGAAGAATGAATATAGAGGGGCAAAACAGTAATTGCCCGCCTACCCAAAAGGCCAATTAATTTTGGCCACGTTAACTTCACCCTCTCCTAGGGAAACATACTGGCGAAATCTCCCCTGGTCCCCTCTTACCAGATCAAGCAAATGTTGCCACCCTGTAGGACTCAAAAAACTACGAGGCCTCGGGGGCTCCCCAATATTGCCAGCACCGATCTAATATGAGATATTGATTTAACCCCGGGGCATGGCCAGTTTGAGGGTCCCAGTTGCTCCGAGAACGGATTTCAAAAGGTTAATGTCAAAAGTCGAAGGTCAATCCGCAAAAGCAAAGGAACAAAGGAAAAAAAGACTGAAAAACTGATAGGAGGAAAACCCCTCTTTTTTACATTGCCAATAACATATCCACAAGAGACGTCTTTATAAAACCCATCCCCTAGGGGTGCATACAAAAGGGAAAAAAAAGGGGATGCAAAACAACTAGGAGACTACTCCTCATCACTACTATACTCGCCCTCATCGGGGGCAACTAAAAGTGCCAGTTCTTTCTCCAAATTGCGGGATTTCTCGAGATCAGCTGACAGGTTAACGCCTCTAGCCCCGATCTCCTCCAGGGTTTCTCTCCTCACCTCCGCCTTAGCATGTTTAAGCTCGAGCTAGCCTCTACTTAGCTGCTATCGATACGTCACGAGCTATTTTGTGTGTCGTGGCTGCGTCCTCCAGATAAATGGCAACATTTCTTTCAACCTCGGACTTGGTCGCGGACAAGGCAGCAATCTCCTTGCAAGCATTCCTAAGAAGATCTTGGGATGTCGCCAACTCCCCAGTCGTTACTTAACTTTGCTTCCTCAGCCCAGATATTTCTGTGTTTAGTTGGCTAATCTGAGAACCATTTTGCTCGACCTACGAAAGAAAGGTAAACCAATTTGTATCGGAATACGGGAGCAAAAGTCGGGTACAAGCAAGGCAAAATACCTGTGTAGCAAGGTTGGCCTTTTCTCGGAGCGCCGTCTCCAAAGCATCTCGGAGCTCTCCTAATTCTCTCCCTCCCCGGGCAGAGTGAGCCTCCGAATCTCGCAACATCGAGGTAAGCTTCTTACATTCTTTATCATGGTAAAAAAGCTCCTCACAGAGCAGAAAGAGGGCATGATCATACGCATCCTTGCACTGCGACATAGCGGACGAGTTATAAAAAAACAAAGAACGACGCCCGAAATTTAAAGGAATATACAAAACATAGATAGTACATGCTGCAAGGATCTTGTCGCCACTTTTACGGCACCAGGAACGTCAAGACCGACATTTTCGCTAACACCATCAAAGATATTGACAAATGAGCCTCCCCTCTTGAGAGGAACCCCCGCTTTGACGGCGTTCGCATCTTAAGCATCGCCCAACTCCCCTGAAGAGACCTGAAAGCATGAGATGAAGTCACTTATATCGCTGACTTCTCCAAAAGGCAATCCCTGCTCCTAAAAAACTCCGGGCCCAGACTCTCCAACATTTATAGCAGCGGTCCCCCTGACGGAAACTGCGTCAAACTCGGTTGTGTAATCTGAGGCCGCATTAACACCCTCTTCAAGGGTCTCCAGTTTCCAAGACCAACCGGAGTCGGCCATTCCAGACTCAGCAGCCTCCGATTGAGGCACTTGCGAGGCTTTCGCATTCGACCTTGTCCTCCGCGGTAACAGACGTTCATCATCATCCTCTCCCTCGGTGTTGGGATTCGCCCCTGAAGTTGAAGCAAAGGTCCCGGCAACGGCTCGATGCTCGAGTGACTTAGATTTCTTTGTCGTAGGAAGGACAACAATTGCCTTACTTTTCTCTTCTTGCCCGTGCCGGGCTCCGAAGTCCCTACTTCGCCACCAGGGGACATCCTCATCAATATATTCTCGCCAAGACATGCACAAACGTAGTAACCACAGGATGTCACCATTAAGGGCACGGGGAGAAACACAGATATGAGACATAGGCGGTAAGGAAACTCTACCGTGATTCTAGGCCACTCATCGCTCCTTGGCCAGATCGGTCCAAGACCGAACAAGATATGGGAATGCCTCATCCAACCGCTTGATCCATCCCGAAAAATCCGGAACTGCCTCGGGGTACCAAGCAGCGGCCGCAGGAAGCGCAAAGAGATCATTATTTCAAAAGAAAAGTATTTAAAAGCGGTTAAGAGTAAATTGCTTATGTTGCGTATTCCACTTCTCCAGAAAGGTTATCCTCCGGGCCGGGATGATATCTGAGGTCTTTATCCGGATAAATCTGCTCATCTACCCTCGATCCCTTCCCTCGTCGGTGCTCGAGAAAAATAATTTTTTGGATCGATGATGGAACCTGATCAAACCTCGATAAAATCGACGGCTATACATCCTGATCAAATGACTGAGGTTAAGGTCTCACCCCCAACCCCTTCAGTGAAATGACGAAGCATCAACACTATCCTCTAGAAAGAAGGGTAGATATGACCAAACGTCACTTGGTATTTGTCACAGAAGTCAAGGATAACCGGGTCTATCTCCGGGGGAGAGGATTCGAAAGAATTATCAGGACCCATGGTGAATGGGTAGGTGTGCACGTGAAGAAAGCCAGCCTTATGGTCTGTTATATTTTCGTTAGGGCCGAAAATCTCCATCCCCACTGCCTCGCTCCAACGGCAGTCTGTCCTCACCATTTGAATGTTGGTCACAACGCTAATGTATCGGGACACCGGCCCAGTGCGGATGAAATGACATCGATGTTAAAATCCTTTGACATATCGAGGTTAGGTGGGGTACACTGTTCCAAGGAAGGAATCGCTCTGGTTTTCTCCTTAGATGATCGAGAAGATGATGCAACGTCGTTTCGCCGAGGAACTGTTCTAGAAGTCTTAGCCATACCAATGGTAAAAATTTCTCTAAAACAAGATGGAAGAGTGAAAGAGACAATGGGTTCTGCCTCATGAATTTGAAGATGGGGTAAAAATAAGGAGTGTCAAACAGTCGATATATTTATAGGAACCACCTTGGGCAGCGGAAAGGGCAAGCCAATGAGCAGTTCGCTGTTTCTTCGATAATCGCGGTTGACAGTGACTCTTGCACGGTTTTATGGAACAGGGCATTTGATGCTCTTATCGGGTGACGTCACGGCAATGATGCCCTCAGATTGACGGCTCAAAATTGTTTCCTATTACTTCACTCCAGGAAAATGCGGAGACTATCTGTGTACGGTGAAATTGGAAGGTCCAATTTCTCGTCATTAAGGTGTTTTCGGGGATTCATATCGAGATCTTGAGGTTGTGGGGTTGCAGTCGGGTTCTCTCCCTCGATGTTCATTTACGCTCGACCCAACAACGATGCCGAGGATGGGGAACTCCCACGGCGAGCAGATAACATCGGTAGAGTCTGATATCATATCTGGCCATCCCATCTTCGTATCTTTACAATTAATGCATCGTGTACTATGTTATACTTCCCCTCCTATATAAAGGGGATCCTCGCCACTTTGTAAGGGGTTGTTGTTGCTCCAACTACTCTACATAAGATCAATAACATATCTCTCTCTCTCTCTTCTCTCTAACTTACTCGCTCAAGACTACCATTTTCATTTATTACGCTCATACTTGTTCTTCATTTATTGTTCCCCATAGGCCATAAAGAGTCTCTAACGATTATACTCTAACTGTAATCCATTTCCCATTTATCCTCAATAGCTCGAGCCCGAGCCCAGACATCGACCTCGAAGCCCCTCATCGGCCAGTCCGAAGCCCGGACAGCAAGCCCCCCATGGTTTGATTATAGCCCCGTTTTAGCTCATATTTCATCCTTTAACTTCATATATATAGCATCAACTGCTCTAACAGCTAGCATAAAAATAGATCACGTATTTTTAGAGTCCCGTTAATAAATTTAATTATCATTACCATTTTCACGGTAAACAATAGTGTTGAACTACTCCGCCAATTGTTCTTTGGGGTTTGACTTGAATACTCAAAAAATTTCTCAAGCTAACATATCAAAAGAAACCAAATTCCTAAATTATTGGAGTGTCTTGGGAAGATAACACTAATTTGAATACTGAAGCTACACATTATCAATCTGAAGTGTCAAAGATGTGAAAATTAAAAAATGACATGACAGTGAATTACAGTAATAATAAGAATAAAGTATATGATTAGAGCAAAGTCTCCCGGATAATTTGATTAAATGGTCGGTGTCAATGGCCAAGGTTCACATTCGGATCATAAATGATGATATGGATAAAAACCATTAAAATGGAACAAGCATGTCATGAACCGCTGCTAGTTCTCAGAGATCGGCATTGTAGATTTTGTAGGAGGTGAAGAGCAATGGAGGAGAGGAGCAACATTAAAGAATTGTAGACAAATAGATTTTTTCCCCTTCCAATTGATGCTTGACTGAGGATATAATAGTTAGCAAGGGCAGCTTTTGGGAACATAACATAGGTTTTTGACGACTCAATTCCTTCAACCATGATTAAAATTACTCACCTTCAGCAAATTGTCCTATGCCTTAAAAGATCCTATATCAAATCCCTAAGAACCTTTTATCCTCACTTTAAGGAGGACCTAGCAGGCAATATTTTCTGCATTTGAAGAATGAATATTAAAAAGTGATGGAACTTCTGCAATTGCAATTCTTAAAGGTAATGTTAATTGAGGTAAAGTACTATTAAATTACTCAAGCTTCAGCAAATTATCGCTTATTTGTTACAGAATCCTCATCTGAATTCTCTAAGAACCAAATTTGTGTCGCTTAAAGAGAACCTAACAAGCCGTTATTTTTTGCATTTGAAGAATGAGTATTAGAGTTGAAGTTTTGTAACTGCACGTCTGGAAGGTAAGTTACTTCAAGTGTTATAAAAAAGGTGAACCACACAATGGATATTCCCTCTCAAAATTAAATGCAAAGGCTAGAGGCATGATGGATCAGGATCAACTAGAACTTCAGAAACTATCATAGTAAAAATTAAAACATAGATGCTAGTATATCTCAGAGCTGTCTTCTGTGCCATGTCGTACCTTCTGAATACTCTAGCCCATGATTTATATTTTCCTTGTTATCCCAGCTTCTTAATATTGCTGCAGTGAACTTTTAGCAGACTGGTTTTGCACTAAACCAGCCATCAATAGCAACGACTGAGAGAAATTAGTTGTCAAAAAGAATATAGTTCTAATCATATAGATACGTTGAGGCAATTAACAACATTAAAAATTTTAACTAGCTCATGATGGAGGAGAAGAAAGAATGGCATCTTTACCATTTTTCCCTTAAGAAATATTTGGATGCTGGGAATGGGATCTTCGAATGAACAACATGAAGCCAGTTGTTCATAAAATATGATAGATGGTGATAATTAACAGGTCCATGTGAAAGAACATTCAGATTTTTCTTACCAAATTGAAAAGCACTAAATCAAGGCACAGAAACATTACCTGTGCACCAAAGAGGTGAGTACAGGCACATTAATGATGGATCTATCTGTTGCTCGTAACATTAATATCTCTGAAGCTTCAAGCAGCAAGGATTGAATTACAGTGCCTCACATTTTATGATCATGTTTCTTATCTTTAGTGTAAGTGATGGAGTAATATCTTGAAAAAAAATTCTCCCTCACTTTTCCTTTCCCAAATTTTCAGCAAAGCAGGTAACCAACAACCAGAGCTCATATTAATTGTTAAATTAGAAACTGTTATACATGGTTACAACCTGCTTCAATTATGTTAACAAAATGCATCATCTACAAGAAAGTATGAGCATTCAATTTGAAATATGTATTCGGCATCCTTCATTGGATCTACGAGTTTAAGAAGCAACTCTTTTATTTCTTCTAACCGACTGTGGGATTTGTCTGTAGCGATAAACTTATGTCTGATATTGTTTATCTCAATCCAACTATAAGCTGTTTCTTTCACCAATCCTCTGTCATACATGTACCTTCGCAGAGTGCGGGCATCACCCCACCTTCCTGCTGCTGCATAGATGTTGGATAACATAATATACCTGGCAGCATTATCAGGTTCCAGCTCAAATAAAACTTCTGCTGCCCTTCTAGCAAGTTTCAAGTTCCCATGTACCCTGCAAGCACCCAAAAGTGCGCCCCACATTCCAATATTATCTCTTCCCCAAGGAGCTCTCTTGATCAAATCCGCAGATTCTCCGAGCATATTCTTCCGTCCAAGTAAATCAATCAAGATGGCATAGTGTTCTAACTGGGGTACTATACCGTATTTCCTCTCCATTGAATGGAGATATTGAAATCCTTCAGGTAATAAACCGCAGTGGCTACAGGCAGATAAAGCTCCAAGAAAAGTTACATGATTTGGTGTTGTATCTGCTTCAATCATTTTCTCAAACATGAACAAAGACATCACTCCATTCCCATTTTGAGCAAATCCATTTATTATCGAGTTCCAAGTAACTTGATCCTTCCCATCTAACCTCTCAAACAATCTCATAGCAGATATCATGTCTCCACATTTACAGTACATGTCAATCAAAGCATTAACTATGAACACATTATGTAAATCAATTAAACATGTACATCTAAAAATGTGTCCATGAACTTGCTTCCCTTTTCCTATAACAGGTATGTCTGCACAAGCACTTAGAACACCAACATAAGTGGATGCACGAGGTACAATATCTTCTTCCAGCATTTCCTTGAAAGTACACAAAGCCTTATCTCCTTCTCCATTTTGCGCAAACCCTGTGATCAGAGCAGTCCAAGCCACCACATTTCTGATCGGCATATGATCAAAAAGTGAGCACGCATCTGCCATTCTAGAGGCACGTATATAAGCAACCAACAGCGAAGTCCACGAGACTACATCAGTCTCGCGCATTTGACAGAAAATAGAATAAGAGTACTCGGGTTTGCCACATTTCCCATAAGCATCAATAAGTGCATTGCAAACCACAAGATTAAATCTCACACCAATCACAGTTGCAAACCCATGCAATTCACGCAACAAGTTCAATGCACCCAAACCTGCACAAGTATTTACCACGCTAACAACCGTGAACTCGTCAATCAAAAACCCATCCCCACATTGAGTTTGCATTCTTTTGAAAAACCCCATAGCTTTTCTAGGGAACCCGTGATGAGTTAAGCTTGAAATGATTGAGTTATAGCTCACAACATTTGGATCGGGCATTACATCGAGCAGCTGGAAGGTTTCCTCAAAGAGACCCTTTTGAGAGTACGCTGACAGCATTGTGTTCCAAGATTGGGCGTTCTTGTCTGACAGTTCATTAAAGGCCTGTTGCGCGTACTCTATGGAACAGCATTTAGAGTACATGTATATCAGACGGTTGGCGAGGAATGTGTTAAAGGTTAATGCCGTCTTGATCAGTCGGGAGTGTATGAGTCTCCCAAGCTTGAGATCATTAGTTCGGATGCAGTTTGAAAGGAGACGCGCGAATTGATGCACAGGCTCAGCAGATATTGCTTCACTTGGTTGCATGAGAGTAAATTATTTCTATAATTAACAAAAACATTCAGGATTAGCAAGGGAAGAATATGTCGCAGAATGCATGAAATAATGGCATATCTGAAATCTTATGGATTTTCAGATTGGTTGCGATTTTCGAATTTAAAATTTTTGTGACAGATTTTTTTGTCGACTTCTCATGATTTATTCAGTAGTTCCAAAATTGCGATAGGGAATTCGTAGCTAATATAGAAAACATGTACATTTAGGATGCGTTTGCTAGGAAAATTTCTAAATACTCATTTTATTGAAATAAAAAAAAAATATTTTTTCTACATCATGATAAGAAAATACTCATTTTATTGAAATAAAAAAAATATTTTTTACATAAAAAAATACTTTTTTTTGTTGAAATAAAAAAATACTTACTACTTTTCTACATGAAAAGAAAGTATTTTTTTATTCAAATGGGAAAAATATTTTTATATCATGAAAAAAAAATTCATTTGTTGAAATGAAAAAAAAATTTATCTATA
>MU733969.1:50500-62231 GCA_026770625.1 Nicotiana glauca | reverse complement strand
GAGCGGACAACTCGAGTCGAGGAGGGGGCTACGTACCGGGAACCAAAAGGCCATCCGGCTTAGTAACTTGTCCGGCCTCTTTCTTATTTCAGGGTATTGACACTAACAGAATAGGGAGTCTCAACCAGTAAGCACATCTCCGGAGGTGAGAAGAGAAGGGTTTCGGCACAGTTTATATACAATTCAAGTAATATCAAAGCGGTAAACATTTAGCACATTAATAATGAATATGTAGGGAAATCAGATATAAACAAATACAACAATTATTCCGAGCTCGAATTCTTAAACCCTGAACCAATATTCTGGGTTTGTGTCCCCAGCAGAGTCGCCAGATCTGTCACACCTCCTTTTTATGATTTAATATACCCCGTGAAGGGCGTAAAGGAATTTTTCAATTAAAGGACAGTCGGAACGGGATTTATTATTATTTATTTAGAGTCACCACTTGGGAGATTAATGGTGTCTCAAGTCACCGGTTGAATCCCAAATCGAGGAAAATATGACTCTATTAACAGTCTGCGAACCAGAAATCCGGATAAGGAATTCTGTTAACCCAGGAGAAGGTGTTAGGCATTCCCGGATTCCGTGGTTCTAGCACGGTCGCTCAACTGTTGTATTTGATTTTATCTGATTTCAATACATATTCTATTTTTATGTGCCTTTTATTAATAATTCGCTTTTATTAAATTTATTATTATTTATTTTACAAGAATTACAACGTCGTAAAAATGTATCTCGAACCACGCCGTACTAGTACGCCCGTGGCTTTTACACATTTCGACTTCGTTGAGATTTGGATTTGAGTCACATAAATGCTCACCCGTATATAGGAAGGTAATATTATTAACATGCGCGCCTAAAGCAACTACGTGTTTATTATTTTTGGGGAAGACCGTGAAATTCGCTAAACGGTCTTCCCAATTTCTAAGTATTTTATATAGCAATTGTTGAAGGCCCCGCCTTTGTATTTATTTGGGCGAGGCTCATCTCATATTTTATTCAAAGGTCAACCCTAAAGATGTCTATGTGTTCTAATAACTAGTGTCTCTAAAGCCTATTTAACTATTATTACTAATAATCTTAATTGAGCTTGGATTCAATATATAAAAGAAATCATTCAATGAATTGATACAAGATTCATATACAACTCCAATTTTGAGCATATTAATTTGCTGCCAACGTAACCAAAGGTATGCTTCATTTGAATCTGGGCCTAAGAGAGTCCAATGGCCCATTACAACAAACAAAACTGATCAGACCTTAAGATTGCTAGTAACTACTTATTACTACTTATTACTACTTAGACAACATGATTTATGGTAAAGCAATGTATTTCACAGGCAAATTGTTTAATCAATGAACTATAACAGAATACTATTAAACTCCATAACTATTGCTTAGATTACATTCTAACACTGATTAACAGGCTACTTGTTGCAAATAATGTGTTAATTTTATAATCTCTATCTTATTCCTTGAAAATCCCTTTTGATTGCAAATTTAAGTGAGAAATTACTAAAGTTTATTTCCATAAATCACAAAGAAAAATTGCCAGAGAAATAGTTGCAAATAATTACCATTATTCTACTAATTTCACATGAAAACTAATTTAACTAATACTCAAACTAAAACAAAAGTTCATACTCATTCAAAATCCAACAGTCCAACTAATTCCAACAGTTCCTGTTCCTCGGTTTAATTACGGTGCTCAAGTGACCAAATCAGTAAATAAAAAAAATCTAAAACGTAATAGCACTGTTAAAGCAATAAAGTTGCAGCAAAGGAAGGGCTTTGATTTCAATATTTCGTCTGCAGTTGAAGATACTATAGTGAATCAGGCTCAAAAATGTGTACCTGAATTTATAATTGAAAAGGAGAAAATAGGTCAGCAGCAGTAAACAATAAGCAGCAACACTTTGGAATCAAACAGCAACAAATTCAATCAACTCAATCTAGAAATGAATCAGTAGACCAGGATTCAATTGAGACTAATGTAACAACCCAAATTCAGTTCCAAAATGATCCAAACCACACCAGAAACTCAACACACTCAAATAGATGGTCCACAAATATTCGAATTAACCAAATTCAATATCGAAATGACTCGATATGCCCTCAAACTACCAGTAACAAATAGAGATTCGAGTAGTTCTGATCCTGAATGAGCTAAAAATTGGAATTGAATGCTGGAATATGACAATGACACTAATATAACAGTAGTTTTTCTTTGATTTTCTGTTGGTTTTTATAATGTTTTTGGATTTTTGGAAGGAATTTAGATCTAGAAGAAGAAATTTGGATCTGAAATTTAACCTATCAGATATTTTTTGGGTGCTAAACTTGTAAAATGAGGTATTTCTATGCCTATTTATAGAGTTGGATTTGGAGGGAACTTCAAAGTTTATTAATTTTACTTTAACCCCTTCTTTATTTCAGTTTTATCCTTATTCTTTAACTATATTTTCAATTGACTACCCTATTTATTAGAAATTATACTAGTTACCCCATCTAGAACCATATATCCTAGTGTAATTTCCTATCTACCCCCACCTCATTTAGAAATCTACCCCATTGCCCTTTTTCTATACCAAAACTGCCCTCCCTTCCTTAGTTTAATTACCATTAACCCTCTTTATATACCCCAAAACACCCCTGAGATTTAATTGAATTTACTAACTAACCTACTGGCCTTTTACCCTTTACTCCCTGAATTATTTAACTATCGGATTACAATTAATCTAATTAACTACTAATTATAACAAACTAATTATCAGAAATTAACAAATCTAATTCTAATTCTAATATTAACTAACTATTGATCAGTATTTAACAGCTATAACCAATCAGCTATACTAATATCAAAAGCTAAAACAATTAAAGTCACACTGTTCAATTTTAAAAATCCAATCAAGTTATCAGAATTTAAACCAAATATTATTCAAAAGTTTAAGACCTAATAGTATCAAATTTAATCCTAAAATATAATTTTTTTAAAAACAGAAATTAAGTAAATCGGAACAGAAATCAATTAAAAAAAAACACGAAAACAAACACATGCAAAGAAAATAAAAATAAAGAAAAAGATTTAAAGAACTTATCTTGACTTTCTTCTTCTTCTCCTTTTAACTTGTTCGATCAATTTAAGCAGAGTTTATTTGAATCCTTTAGGATTCATGACCCGTAACATACCTAATGGAGTATTTTCTAAACAGAAAACACCTATTAAGTGTGTTACGGTCATGAATCCCCAAGAATTGAACCAGGGATTCTTGACCGCAGAATCTTGATTTTAATATTTGGAGAGTCTTGGTGAGTTTTGAGATCAGTGGATATAAGGAATGGGTAGAGGACACTCAGGCGTGTCTATGGGTGTGATTTTTGGTTAGTTTGGGTGAAGTCGTGTTTGCCGGAATTAGGGTTCCGGTGACACATTTTTTGATATTCGAGAAGCTAGAGAGATATTTGAACGAAACGGAATAGAGGGGTAAACTCAGGGGCTCGAGGTGGTCCGATGGTGTTATTTGGGGGCTGGTTGGTGTAACTGGTGTTTCCCGCCGGTAGGCTTCCAACGGGTTTGGTCAGGGGATTAGAGGCGGCTAAGGAAGACGAAGGGATGAAAATATTTTTCTGATTTTTTAGACTTTGGTATATGATATATATTAAACATGTAACAATCAGCCACAACCGTTGGATTAATCCAATTGAACGGCTCAGATTCCTCGGGCAATATACGACGTCGTTTCTTTTAGTAATGAGATAAACCCTGTCCATTAGATCATCAGGGATCAAGGGCTGAGATTTAAAAGCCTCAAGACGGCGTCGTTTTGTTATATGGGGGAAAACCGGGTATTTGATTTTATTTTGGTATATTAAAAGTATAATGTTTGACACCAACCGTTGGATTAAAATATTTTGACGGTTGAGATTGGATGGACCTATGAACTACGCCGTTTCATTTTTAATGAGATCAGGCTTCGACCGTTAGATCACCAGGTTTCAACGGCTGAGATCAAACGCCCCTTAAACGGCGTCGTTTGGGCTAAAGGTGGGGCGGACTGGTCATTTAATTTGGGCTTGGAGGTATTTTTGGTTTGGGCTTGGGTTATTTAGCCCAAAATTTAAAACAATCCATTTTTCTTTTGTATTTTATTTTCTCATTTTGTATTTTGTATTTTTATTTTTCTTTTCCAATTTTATATATATTTTTTCTGATTTTATTAAATTATGAAATTAAACTAAAACCAATTAAATTCTAAAAATTTATTTAATAGCTATTTTATAGTAACTTCCGATTTAAAACAATAAAATGCTATTTTTTATGTTCCTCAAATTGTTCTAAAATGCCTTAATACTAAAAATTGTGGAATTAAAAATCCTAATGCGTATACATATTTTTGTATTTTTTAGTATGAATTATTATGCAACTAATTAACACAAAAATGCAAAAATATCAAAAATTGTAAAAATAAAGAAAAATTATTTTATTTGGATTTTAGGAATAATTTGCTTAGGGCAAAAATCACGTGCTCACAAGGTCATAGAGAAGAACTTTCGTGCAAAGAAAATTCATGTGTGTCGCATTGGTAATGATGAATAAAATAGGAAATCAGCATGTCAATCAGCCAAAAAAATATGGGCAGCCCTTCAAACAGCTCACGAAGGAACAACACAGGTCAAGCAATCTAAAATCGACATGCTCACAACTAAATACGAGTTGTTCAGGATGAAAGACAATGAATCTATTTAAGATATGCATACCCGGTTCAGCTCCATCATTCATGAGCTTCACACCACCGGTTAAACTATTCCAAGAAACAAGCAGGTTAGAAAAATCCCCAGTATGCTGCCCAGGTCTTGGGAAAGCAAAGTGAACTCCATTACAGAAGCGAAGGAATTGCATGAGCTAACTATTGATGAGCTTGTTGGCAATCTAAAAACATATGAAATGAGGATTAAAAATTATAGTGAAAGAAGAGAGCCCAAGAGGTAGAAGAACCTGGTCATCAAGATAGAAAGCAATGATTCAAGTGGTGAGGAAGGTAATATGGCATACCTGACAAGACGATTCAAGAAGATGGTTCGCAGGAATGGAGGCATTCCGAAAAGGGGAAGTTCTAGCAAGCCATATCATAAAAGTGGAAAAGCAAGACATTTCATCAAATATTTACCTCTCCTAAAGAAGGATCAGTACAAGAACAACTCCGACAAAGCAGCTAAAAGAAACTTGGTTCCCGATAGACGCTTCAATAGATAAAATGTCGCTGACAATGTCGTGAGACAAGCTCTTGCTGCATGGGTAGATTCATCAAGCGAATCTAGAGAAGATGATGAACTAGGTAGGAGCTTTATCATGGCAGTAGAAAGTGAAGCAACTGAGTATGATTCAATTTTTGCTTTGATGGCCAGTCAGATGACGATGATAATGAGGTAAATTTTTTGGATGTTAAAAGAAGTATGAAATCTTATTCTCCTAAGAAACTCATGTCTTTGGAAATTATGTTAATCGATGATTATCATAGTCTTATAAATTACAAATATGTCCTAAAAGTTGAACTAAAAGAAGCAGAACAGTCTGGATATGACCTTGTAGTAGTTGTAGTTAATTTAATGGAGACAATTGAGAACCTGAAGAAAGAAATAGATGCCTAAAAAATTGCATATGTAGAGAAACAAAGAGATGATCTTATGGCTGTAGTGGTGGACCTCAAATAGACTATTGAGAGTGTAAGTATGGAAAAAGATGCCTTAATTGAGAAAGTTGTTAGTATTGAGCATGAGAGATATGACCTCCTGGTGGTGGTAATGGATTTGAAGAAAACAATTGGGGAAATTTAAATGGAGAGTAGGCCTGAAAGTTCTCAAAAAGGAAAGGGAGTTGCAAGCGAGGTACATATTAAGCATCAAAGTGAGTTAAATTCAGTGAAGTCTAGTCTGTGTGCTGAGCTTGGGAGAAACAAACAATTTCAAGAAGAACTACATAGAGTGAAGAGTAATCTTGAAAAATAACTCAAATGGACATGATCCTCTGATGCTATCACTACCACATATACCAACAATGGGGGAAACAGGCAGTGGATTGGGTTTTAAAAGGAAAATATTCCCTACAACCCTCATAGCAAGTATGTTATTGTACCGGACAATTGCCTTTGCACTCACTGTGGTAACAATGGGCACCTTAAAGAAAATTATAAGGCCATATTTCAATCACAACAGAACAAACAAATATATTGCAGTAAAAGTAACTGCTGGTAGAGAACTTGGTTCCTCACATAAAAAAGCATAATGCCTGCATGGACCAAAAGATCCCTTATTCACCCTTTTCCTCATTACAAGGGACACAAATTAGTTTGGGTTCCTAAAGCGAACTCCTAATTTTTCTTATGCAAGGAACAGTGAACGGAAGCAGCCTACAATGGTACATGGATAATGGCTGCTCAAAGCATATGATTGGAAGTACAAATGATAACTTAAGACCCTGCAAGGAGGGAGTGTATCCTTTGGAAATGGCAAGAATGGATACATTCTGGGAGTTGGAAGGATTGGGAAGTCTCTCTCTCACTCAATTGAAAATGTGTAATATGCGAATAGATTGAAGTACATCATACTGAGTGTTTTCCAAATCTGTGACAAGGGAAACAAGGTGAAATTTGTGTCAAAATATGTACAGTCACAAGCCTGGTAACTAGTGAGGTGGTGCTAGTGGCAAAAAGATACAAGAATATCTATGTAGCTCATTTTGAGACTCTCAAGAATGGTGATCTACGCTATCTAAGTGCTTTTGATGATGATGTTGAATTATGTTACAGGTGGCTTGGTCATGCAAGTATCATGTTTTTGAACAAATTAGTCAAGAAGGACCTGGTTCATAGTCTACCGAAGTCAAGCTTTAAGGAGCACAAAGTATGTGATGTATGTGTCAAAAGGAAGTAAGTTAGATCCTCATTCAACCCAAAAAGGAAGTCAACACTACAAAGCCACTTGATCTCCTTCATATGGATCTATGTAGACCTATGAGGGTGCCAAGCAGAGTAGGAATGAAGTAAATATTTGTGATAGTTGATGACTATTCCAGATTCACCTAGGCTTTGCTCCTCAAGACCAAGGATGAAACCTTTGAAGTGTTTGTTGCTTTTTTCAAGAAGATCCAAGTGAAGATGGGTACTTCATTAGGTCTGATCATGGGACAGAGTTTCACAATGTCAAATTCAATAAGTTCTGCACTAAAAATTGCATCACTTACAATTTTTCAGCTCCAAGAGCACCTCAACAAAATTGTATTGTAGAGAGGAAGAATAGAACTCTTGAAGACATGGCAAGAACAATGCTAATTAACAGTGGGATCGTAAAGTATTTCTGGGCAGAAGCTATCAATACTGCATGCTACTTGGTGAACAGGTGCATGATCATGTCACTTCTGAACAAAACTCCATATGAACTGTTGAATAGAAGGAAGGCCAAGCTGACACATGTAAGAACTTTTGGGTGTAAATGCTTTGTTCACAATAATGGAAAGAAAGCTCTTAGAAAGTTTGATGCCAAAAGTGATGAAGCAATTTTTCTGGGATACACATCTTAAGGCAAAGCTTACAAGGTATACAACAATAGGACTCAATGTGTCAAAGAAAGCATACATGTGATCTTTGATGAAGTTCACCTCTCATGTGAGAAGGACATACATATTGATCAAGATGGAGAGCCCTTATCTGTTCCAGGTGAAGTAATTGACATGGAAAATCGAAAGTCAGACATGATGAGTCGTGTCAAGGAATCCAACAAAGATAATGCAAAATACATCTCCATCCATTGGAGAGAAACCTGGTCCCCTAGTTACAACAACTGAAGCTGAAAATAGGGTTGTTGATGCAGTACAAGGAACTCCATTTTGTGAAGTAAGAAGTGCTCAAGAACCCCAATCAGACATACCTGGTTACTCTACCAGTTAGACTCAGGCACTAAATTGGAGGTTCAAAATTTCATATCCTCTTGACAACATAATCTCTCCTCTTGACTGAGGCATTCAAACCAGATCAAAAGAAATAAACTCACTTGCCTTCTCAGCGTATCTTTCCCAAATAGAGCCCAAAAATATAAAAGAAGCATTGCAAAATGCAGACTACATCACAATAATGCAAGAGGAGCTGCATCAATTTGAAAGGAACAAGGTACGACACCTGGTTCCTCGACCTGCAGATTGAACCATAATAGGAACCCGTACACCGTTTTGATAACCTTTGATATGGATCGTTGATCTCCTTTGATCAAACGGTCCAGAACTAATGGTATCTCTAGTATATAACTGTCTGAACCTCTACCCCTCCCCCCTCCCCCATCCTCTCCAACCATCTATCCCATTCCCCAATCCTCAAAGACGCATATCCAAACCCTACAGCGTCGCCCTCAAACCTTACCATCTCTGGTGGCGGCGTCGGTCCCAATCAACACCCCAAATTACCCTTCATCCCCTCGTTCTAAACCTTCACTCCATTCCTTCGAATCTTGCCAGAATTGCTCGAATCTCGAATCGAAGTCATGAACCCTAAATCCCCAAAAACGTGAATCAGATAGTTGGATGAAGATTTGAGTTCGAATTGAATCTTATTCGTGTGTTTTCGTCGAGAACGCACGATTAAGGTCTATTTAAGTCCAAAATCAGATTCTTCAAAGGGTCGTTCAAGATTTTTGTTCACCTAGTTTAGACAGGTATTTTCAGTATCCCCTTTTCTTCATTTCTCTTCCCTATCTTCTTCTATTTTTCTTCTGTTTCTCTGTTTTCTCAAAATTCCTTTTTCATGTATCTCTTTAATCCAGACTAATAGTTAATTGGTATCTTCTTTAATTTTGTTTGGATTTATTATTTTTGTTTGGTTGATTTTCATTTAGTTTTGGGCCGTAGAGAACATTTGGTTTAGAAATCCATTTGACTCCAAACTACCCTTTTTATTTTTCTGCCTATTAGATTCTTTTGTTGAATTTCTGAATTGGACTTGGGTCCAAAAGGAAGGGATTAGCCCAGGCTTTGTTGTTTTGAAACATTGGGTCAATTTGACCCATGCCCTTTTGGGTTCACTGAGGTAAAAACATAGTGCTTAAGGGGTAAATTGGGGAATTTAAGTAGGAAATCTCTCACTAACTATTTTAGGCAGCTTCTGGGAAGGTGCCATTAGGACTTATGTGAAATTCTGAGTTTTAAGCTAAGGTTATCTAAGCTAAAACCAAAATTCCAAAAGGTGTAAAATGAAAAATAGTTTTCAGCATTGCTGCCCTAATATATTGCTTATAAAGTCGTCATTACTTGAGAATTAAAGTTAGATTTTAGAGAGAAAAAATATCCAAAAAAACAAAAACGGCTAGGTCAAAGAAGAACACCGAATTCTTTGCTTTGCTTAGTTGAAAACAACTCCAAAATTGAGTTTCAATTCTGGTTTCCTAGTTTTCTTATTTAGCTACAACTTCTGAAAATCACAAATTCTTATTTGGGAAGAAATGGCTTGAGTTTTTGGGGTTTGAAAATTTGGTTTGAAGTTGTTTGGTTTCTGTGTTATTGTTTCATTGCTGAGGATCAAAACTGATTTTGTTGCTGCTTGGTTACTGCTTCCTCACTTCGTTTTGTTTCCCATTATTCCTAGGTACATGTTTCTGAATTCACCTCACATGAGGCTTGACTTGAAGTGTGAAATGAAATCTGGAGTTTAAAACATGCCCTCAACATGCTCGGATTCATTAGTTTAGCTTCATTCTTTATAAGTTATATGGTTTTGAACTTATTTGATGCACTGTATGTTCTTTATAAGAGTTGTAGTTAGATTGTATCAAGTATGAAGTTATTATCTAGCAAAACACTCATAACTAGATGTTGGTTTGTTGAGCTCTTGTTATTGTAGCTGATTTTGAACTGTTAAGAAAGGAAACTTGATGGAAATTTGTTAATTGGATCATTAGCTAGATTATGTGTTAAGCATGTTAAATAGAGTATGTTGTATTAGATCTTGTACTGCTTTGCAACTCACTTAAATGTTGTTACATCGTGGTGTGTCCATGCATTAGGCAATTGATTGTTTTCTTAAGTGATAATGAGTGTAAGCTCATGTTAAAGGAGAAGGAAAATAATCTAGATTACTTTAAGAGTCAAGTTATGCATCGATTTATTTATAGTGTGATTCCAAGCATGTTTGAGTTTGAATTTTAGATTTATATTTGGATAATCTCATAAGCATTTATTTGTCAAATACATGCATTGAACAGAGGTTTTAAAGCAAACTTGAATCCTTATGATTGGCCTCTAAAATTAGTTAAAGACAGATGCAAGCGTGATTGCCAAAATGATTGTTTGTTAGTGTTACTGGGCTGGTGTTAATAATTCTTGATTTTTTGTGCTATTTATGTGCTTAGGCATTCGACCTCGAGTCCTGCCCTATTTAGTTTGACGTTTTTTTCTCAAAAGATTTGGATCGTAATTGGGCCACAGTCCACGAGGCCCTCTGAAAAGGAGCCGCAAACCTACATCAAGTCAGGGCATGTTTCTTTGTTTCCTATCTGGACACTGTTTGTTGGCCCAAACCTTATTCTTAAATAATCGGCACCTTCCTATTTAACACAAAAACAATCCTCTTTTAGTAAGTTTGTACAGTAGTAGAATCCCAACCCCATTAATGCTTAAATAATTAAGTCTTCTTTAATAATTAAGGTATGTCGTGCCAAATAAAAACCTCAAAATACACGGCCCTCACTTAATTAATTTAATTCTTAGAAAGCGAGGCGTGCCATTTAGTTGAATTTTTCATAGCCCTCGCAAATCTAAAAGCGCGTAGTTGTGTTAGGCACGTAATTTAAATTAAATCTAAAAGCGCGTAGTTGCTTTAGGCGCGTAATTTAAATTAACTACCTTAAACTCGGGTGTGCATTTCATGTGACCCAAATCCAAATCTCAACAATATTAAATAAAATGTGTCATGGACTGCGGGTGTATTTCATGTGACGTGGTTCAAGACGTGTTTTAGATAAAGTTGAATATTCCTAAAATTAATTAAAAGCGGTCAATAGGTTAAAATATACCATAGGATAAAACATGTATTAAAATCAAATAATTGGCCAATTATAATAGTTTATGCGACCGTGCTAGAACTATGGAATCCGGAGATGCCTAACACCTTCCCCCAGGTTAACAGAATTCCTTATTCAGAATTTTTGGTTCGCAGACTTCAAAAGGAAAGTCGAAATTTTCCTCAATTTGGGATTTAAAATAAACTGGTGACTTGGGACACCAAATAACTATCCCAAATGGCGACTCTGATAAATAAATAATCCCATTTCGAATAATGTCACTTAAATTGGAAAAAATCCCTTATATATACCTTTGGGTGTGTAAAAAAGGAGGTGTGACAGCTCTGGCGACTCCGCTGGGGACCCAAAGCCCGAACTTCGGTTCAGAGGTCAAGAATTCGAGCTTAGAATAAGTGTTGTGATTGGCTTTATCTGTTATCTGATTTTTCTACATGTTTGAGCCTAATGTGCTAAATGCTGCTTTCACCGTTTTGATATTGTGTGGACTGTATATAAACTGCTACGAAACCCTTCTTCTCTCTCAGTCTTCTAAATCATTTTGGGAGTGTTCACTTCGTATGACTTCTCTTCTGTCTAGAGTCTTATCCAATTTTAAAACAAGGTTCAGACAAATTGCAAAATCGGTGAAGCTTCTGCATTCTCGGTACGCTGTCCCCCCTCTTCCCCCCCC
>MU733969.1:5714-22780 GCA_026770625.1 Nicotiana glauca | reverse complement strand
CCCCAATCATCGCTCCCATTCCCTAATTCTCAAAGACGCCTATCCAAACCCTAGACCGCCGCCCTCAAAACCTTACCATCTCCGGTGGCGATGGTGGTGCCGGTCCCAATCAATACTAAATCAACACCCCAAACTCCTCTCCATCCCCTCGTTCTAAATCTTCACTCCGTTTCCCTTGAATCTTGCTAGAATTGCTTGAATCTCGAATCGAAGGCATGAATCCTAAATTCCCAAAAACACGCATCAGCTAGTTGGATGAAGATTCGAGTTCGAATTGGACCTTATTCGTATGTTTTCATCGAGAACGCACGATTAAAGTCTATTCCGGTCCAAAATCAGATTCTTCGAAGGGTCGTTCAAGATTTTTATTCACCTGGTTTAGACAGGTATTTTCAGTATCCCCTTTTCTTCATTTCTCTTCCCTATCTTCTTATATTTTTCTTCTTTTCCTCTGTTTTCTCAAAAACACTTCTTCATGTGTCTCTTTAATCCAGGTTAATCGTTAATTAGTATCTTCTTTAATTTTGTTTGGATTCGTTATTTTAGTTTGTTTGATTTTCATTTAGTTTTGGGCGGCAGAGAACATTTGGTTCAGAAATCCATTTGATTCCGAACTGCCCTTTTTATTTTTCTTCCTTTTACATTCTTCTGTTGAATTTCCAAATTGGACTTGGGTCCAAAGGGAAGGAAGTAGCCCAGTCTTTGTTGTTTTGAAACATTGGGTCAATTTGACCCATACCCATTTGGGTTCATTGAGGTAAAAACAGAGTGCTTAAGGGGTAAATTGGGGAATTTAAGTAGGGAATCTCTCACTAACTATTTTGGGCAGCTTCTGGGAAGGTGCCATTAGGACTTATGTGAAATTCTGAGTTTTAAGCTAAGGTTATCTAAGCTAAAACCAAAATTCCAAAAGGTGTAAAATGAAAAATAGTTTTCAGCATTGCTGCACTAATATATTGCTTATAAAGTCGTCATTACCTGAGAATAAAGTTAGATTTTAGAGAGAAAAAATATCCAAAAAAACAAAAACGGCTAGGTCAAAGAAGAACACCGAATTATTTGCTTTGCTTAGTTGAAAACAACTCCAAAATTGAGTTTCAATTATGGTTTCCTAGTTTTCTTATTTAGCTACAACTTCTGAAAATCACAAATTCTTATTTGGGAAGAAATGGCTTGAGTTTTTGGGGTTTGAAAATTTGGTTTGAAGTTGTTTGGTTTCTATGTTATTGTTTCATTGCTGAGGATCTAAACTGATTTTGTTGCTGCTTGGTCACTGCTTCCTCAATTCTTTTTGTTTCCCTTTATTCCCAGGTATATTTTTCTGAATTCACCTCATATGAAGCTTGACTTGAAGTGTGAAATGAAATCTAGAGTTTAAAACATGGCCTCAACATACTCGGATTCATTAGTTTAGCTTCATTCTTTATAAGTTATATGGTTTTGAACTTATTTGATGCATTGTATGTTCTTTTTAAGAGTTGTAGTTAGATTGTATCAAGTATGAAGTTATTTTCCAACAAAGCACTCATAGCTAGATGTTGGTTTGTTGAGTTCTTGTTATTGTAGCTAATTTTGAACTGTTAAGAAAAGAAACTTGATGGAAATTTGTTAATTGGATCATTAGTTAGATTATGTGTTAAGCATGTTAGATAGAATATATTGTATTAGATCTCTTACTGCTTTGCAACTCACTTAAATGTTGTAACATAGTGGTGTGTCCATGCATTAGGCAACTGATTGTTTTCTTAAGTGATAATGAGTGTAAGGTCATGTTAAAGGAGAAGGGAAATTGTCTAGGTTACTTTAAGAGTCAAGTTATGCATCGATTTATTTATAGTGTGATTCCAAGCATGTTTGAGTTTGAGTTTTAGATTCACATTTATCTATTTGGATAATCTCATAAGCATTAACTTGTCAAATACATGCACTGAACAGAGGTTTTAAAACAAACTTGAATCCTTATGATTGACCTCTTAAATTAGTTAAAGACAAATGCAAGCGTGATTGCCAAAATGATTATTTTTTTGTGTTGTTGGGCTAGTGTTAATAATTCTTGATTTTCTGTGCTATTTACGTGCTTAGGGATTCGACCTCAAGTCCTGCCCTATTTAGTTTGATGTTTTTTTCTCAAAAGATTGGGGTCGTAGTTGGGCCACAGGCCATGAGGCCCTCTGAAAAGGAGCCGCAGAACTTCATCAAGTAAGGACCTGTTTTTTCGTTTCCTATTTGGACGCTATTTGTTGGCCCAAACCTTATCCTTAAATAATCAACACCTTCCTCTTTAAAACAAAAACAATCCTCTTTTATTTAGTTTATACAGTAGTAGAATCCCAACCCCATTAATGTTTAAATAATTAAGTTTTCTTTAATAATTGAGGTGTGTCGTGCCAAATAAAAACCTCAGAACTTACTTAATTAATTTTAATCCTTAGAAATCGAGGCGTGCTATTTAGTTAAATTTTCCATATCCCTCGCAAATTTGAAAGTGCATAGTTGCTTTAGGCGCGTAATTTAAATTAACTTCCTTAAACTCGGTGTGCATTTCATGTGACCAAAATTCAAATCTCAACAACGTTAGATAAAATGTATCGTGGTCTGCGGGTGCATTTCATGTGACGTGGTTCAAGACATATTTTAGATAACGTTGAATCTACCTAAAATTAATTAAAAGTGGTTAATAAGTTAAAATATATCATAGGCTAAAACATGTATTAAAATCAGATAATGAGCCAATTATAATAGTTTAAGCAGAACCACGGAATTCGAGGATGCCTAACAATTTTCCCCGGGTTAATAGAATTTCTTATTCATAATTTTTGGTTCGCAGACTTCAAAAGGAAAGTCGAAATTTTCCTCAATTTGGGATTTAAAATAAATCGGTGACTTGGGACACCAAATAAACCATCCCAAGTGGCGGCTCTAATAAATAAATAATCCTATTTCGAATAATGTCACTTAAATTAGAAAAACTCCCTTATACATACATTCGGGTGTGTAAAAAAGGAGGTGTGACACACACTGTTCCAAATGGATATCAAAAGTGCATTTCTAAATGGGTATCTAAAAGAAGAAGTCTATGTCAAGCAGCCTCCTGGCTTTGAGTGTCACAAATATCCTGAGCATGTGTTCAAACTGGACAAGGCATTATATGGGTTAAAGCATGATCCCAGGGCTTGGCATGAAAGGTTGTCAAAATTCCTTCTAGAAAATAGGTTTACAAGAGGAAAAATTGACAACACTCTTTTTCTAAATAAACGAGGGAGGAACCTGCTCATTGTGCAAGTGTATGTTGATGATATCATCTTTGGAGCCATAACTGACTCTCTTTGTAAAGAATTCACAAAATTCATGGGGAGTGAATTCGAGATGAGTATGATGGGAGACTTGAATTTCTTCCTAGGAATTTAAGTGAAACAATCTCAGAAGGGAACATTAATTAGTCAACAGAAATACATCAAGGAACTACTGAAAAGGTTTGATATGGAAGCATCAAAAGTTATCAACATTCCCATAGTCATAGCCACCCGTCTGGATATGGATGAACCTGATTCCCATGTAAATCAGACCATGTATAGAGGGATCATAGGGTCATTCCTATATCTCCTTGAAATCATACCAGATATTATTTTCAACTTGGATCATTGTGAAAGGATTTAATCCAATCCAAAGAAATCTCATCTGAAGGTTGCCAAGAGAATACTGATATATCTCAAAGGAACGCATGATCTGATCCTTTCTTATCCCTTAGGTGACAACTTTGATCTTATTGGATATCGTGATGCAGATTATGCAGGATATCTGGTGGATAGAAAAAGAACTTTTGGAATGGCACATCTTCTAGGCTCCTGCTTAATATCATGGGGTACAAGGAAGCAAAACCTTGTGGCACTCTCAACTACAGAAGTTTAATATTTAGAAGCCGCTCTTGCTATGTTCAACTTTTGTAGATCAAGTAACATTGGAAGACTTTGATTGTTCTCAGACTGTTTTCCTCTATTATGTGACAAAAACAAGTGCACTCAACATGGCAAAAAATCCAGTTCAACATAAGAGGACCAAGCACATTGATGTACGTCATCACTTCCTCAGAGACAATGAAGAAAAAGGGCTTATATGAATGAAATTCTACAAGACTGAAGATCAAATTGTAGATATATTTACCAAAGCCCTGAGCAGATAACACTTCGAGCAAAATCGTATGGCATTAGGGTTGATAAAACCCAATTGAGAACCTGGTCCCTCAATGATTTGCTATGAAAGAAATGCTCATGTAAACTTAGTTAAAATGTGTTTTCTGGAAAAGTCTAACTCATCTCTACATCATTACACATAGACACGCTTGATGATTACAGAGAAAATAAGCAGTTGAGACCGTAAACACTAGTAAAAAGGATAAAGCTTACAGATAAGAGATCAGTCAGGGAACCTGGTTCTCCTGAAACATGTTAGTAGTTTCTCTGTTCTCTCATGCACAATTTTAAACAATTAAAATAAGTGTCACATTATCAGCGTGTTATTTTTTAGTTTTGTGTCTTTTGAACCCCAACATCTCATCGGTTATTAATCGACCCAACTTCCTAAAACCTGCCGCCCTTTCTAACCAATCCCTCTTTCATCATAAATACATCTATCTCTGTCATCAAACTCCACACACCAACCCTTTAAAACCTGTTTCCTATTCTTTCTCTCTCGAGTTAACCAAATCTTCTCTCTTCTTTTCACCATGGCTGAAAATAAAACAATTTCTAGTGTCACTCAGTCCTCACCAGTTGAAACAGTAATGCCAGACTTCCCTCCTCGCATTACTGATAACAAAAACCATTGGATAGAGTCACCACCACACACAGTCTCCTCTCTTACCCATTCGAGTTTCACTATCAAAGGAGTCGCAATGCATTAGCTCCCACAAGAGGTGCTGCCCAGAGCTCTTCTCTTACCTCGCCAGAAAAGCAGGATGAATGAGTATTGCTGAGAAAAAAGAAAATCGGGAAATTTCAAGTTCTCCTATAGAAGAAGGGTCAAAGGTAGACCATACTGAGGGAAATGAAATTGTTGACTCAATAAAGACTGCTCATGATCCTTTGTCCACCGGTACCGCTCCTACTTCTCCTGAGTTTCTCATAGATCTATAAGAAAAGGAAGCCATATAAAATATGATGTCCATCGCTAATAAAGGGTTTTTTGTCGAAGGAAGCGAGGATGGTCTTAAGATTCATAGGGGAAGCATCTGAGTCTGTTGGATAGGATGATGCATTTGTGCATCTTGAACCTTCAGCACAGGAAGGTGCTACCGGGAAACATGTTGGAGGACCTGATCCGTATTCGGAGGATCCAATTATAAGTTTCACTCAGGACCCCCAGGTCAGTACAGACCCTTCTTCCTCTCCTTATTTTATGTTGAGCCTCTAAGTGTGATTATTCCTGAGATAAGTCATGTGTCTGAAGAACAAAAGGAGGATAGTGAAGAAGATTCTGATGATTTACCAATTGCTAGTCTGTTGCAAAAGAATGAGGCTCTTGATTTTGCACTTAAGAACAGTCATGCTAAGTCAAGGAGAAGAAAATTAGTCAAAGATGGCAAAGTTGTAAATGAGAAGATAGTGCATGTTGTGATTGTGGATGAAGAAGAATCGGAGGAACCTAGTACGTTGACTAGGAAGTTATCACAAAAGCATGATCTTCTTAAGTCAAAAGGGGGATGTTCTGTGTTTGCTAAGAGTCTGACTAATCTAATGATGTTGTTGATACTAAGAATATGGTGAAAGCATTAGGTGAAAAATTTGTAAAGTCTGATAAAAAGGAGAACAATGTTCGTAAGACTGCGAAGAGAAAGGTTGATACTGATGAGGAACCTGTTTCCTCAAAGAAGGCCAGAGTTGGTGATCCAGGGAGTTTTGGGAAAGAGATATTGAGAAGTCAAATGTTACTATTGGGACACACATTTGCCTCTAATGTCTTGGAGGAATCTGGTATGAGACAGTTAGTTGAGATTTGTGATTTCCAATAATGGACACATTTGTTTACAACTGATTCTGCTAGGTATATGAGGACGAAGTTCAAATTTTTTATGTGGACTTGTTCAAAGTTGAGGATGGTCACATTTGTGCCTTGGTAAATGGAGTTGATATGGTAATGGACTCTGCCTTGTTAGGATCTATTATTGATATGCCTACTGAAGGTCTGTCTAGTGTTCAGAGAGCTTTTACTCAGAACTTCAGAAACACAATCTTGAAGGACAGAGTAGTTCAGCAGGGGAACGAGTTAAGAAGAAGGACCTTTTTTGTTGTTTACCAACTGTTATTTGATATGGTAAACAAAGTCTTGCTTCCTCGAGCTGAGCGAAAATCCATCACCCCTCGGACAAGTTAAAGTGGGCGCCAAGAAGCAAACTTTTTCAAAAGGAAATCTTGAAGAATGAGAGTGTATAGAGAAATTTGGAGGGAATGCTAGCACGTCTACCATATCTCAGTTAATAAATGTCCAAAACAGTGATACTACGGAGATAAGGCAATTAAAGGCAAGGAATGTTATCCTTGAGACTCAGATAAGTCAGCTACAAGAGGCAACTGGTTCCGCTCGCTCTCAAAGAGAAGAAGTTGCTCGCCTGACAAAGGAGAACTCTTAGCTCAGGAAACAATTGGAGGACATGAAATAAAGACTACTTAATGATCACATGTCAGCAAATGCCTGAATGGATTTAGTCCTCCAAACAATTTCCTCTGCTTCTGAAACTTTTCCTTCCAATGCTTCTTAAATTTTATCCCCTCAGTGTCAAGTCTATAATCTAGTTTCTAGTCTCGTCTCTCAGTGTCAGTTCTTATGATGATAAATTGTGGTATTTTTATTGGTTGTTCTAATTTGTGTATGTGGTAGTAACATTGGCTCTGCTCCTACTGTAAAATCCAAATTATGTTAATGCAAGCTTTTCCCTTATTGTTGTTTATACTTTGCTTTTATGCTCTATTTTAATCATGACTGTGTACACATAAGTAGCACAATTTAACTTAAAACAAGATTTCCTTCTTGCTTAATTTCCTGGGACTAATCTTTTTATGATTCCAAAAGGGGGGAAATAGTTACATTGCTTAAGGGGGGAATATAGAGATTCAGGGGAAAACTTAAGGTCTTTTTGGTTCGCAGTCTGATTCCATATAGCACTTTCTAGGACTTTCAGTTATGAGTTTGTCATCATCAAAAAGGTTGAAATTGATAGGTACAAATACTTTGGTCAAAAGTACTTTGCTTTATGTTTTTATGATCTGACAAACTTACTATCCAGAACCAGATAAACAACTTGTTACATATTTATAAGACCTTAAGATCAAAAAGTTTCAGTTTGGGTTCCAGCGTGGGATATGATCCAACTCTTTAGAGTCGAAGTAACAGCTGAGGAAATAAGTCACTACCAGTTCCCGAGGAGGTTGTACGAAGTCAACTCTTCAGTTGGAAAGTTTCTGCCTGCACACATTATAGTATTGGAACAGTGCAGCAGTCAACTTTTTGCAGAAGGCGTTTTACCTACCTTACTTACATCATTGTATCTGAGGTCATACATGTATTATTAACTTCAAGGGAGGTAAAATACATTCATTTGAACACTTAGATATTTCACTCAAACTCATTCACGTGACTATCCACCAAGAAAGTTTCAAGTGCTTCAAGAACAAAGAACAAAGCAACTACGGACCGGTTCCCATATCAAGTCATTATATGTCCTTAGTTGAGTTGTAACTTTGTAATAGTTCTTCACTTGTATTTCCTACTTAGCTTGTTTATAAGAATTCTGTAGAACCCCTTGTAAACCTTAAACCTGTGTGTTTGAGTCTTGGCTAGAGTTAGTCATGATGTAAAGACATTGTAATAAAGGTATTACAAAGTAGCTTGTAATAAGTATGTTACAAGTTAGTGAGGGATTAAGAGTATTAGTTGTGACAACCCGACCTATCATTTCATGAGAACCGCTCCATTTCCCCTATTTCCTTCTTCGTTATGCTTCATTATCAGTGTCATGTGTGAAGGAGTTGAATTGGGTTGATTTTTGGAAGGAAATGAGACACTCAGTCTCTTTAAGGAAAGTTTGTTTTAGAAAAGTCAACCAGATGTTGACCTATGAGTTAGAGGGCTCGGATGTGGATTCTGATGATTCGGTTAGCTTTGGGGGATGATTTGTGACTTAGAAGCGTGATCGGAAGTGATTTTAGAGGTCCGGTGTAGAATTAGGCTTGAATTGGCGAAGTTAGTATTTTGGCGAATTCTGGTTGATAGGTGAGATTTTGATCTGAGGGTCGGAATGAAATTCCGAGAGTTGCTGTAGCTTCGTTATGTGATTTGGGATGTGTGCGTAAAATTTCAGGTCATTCGGAGGTGATTTGGTTGGGTTTTTGATCAAATGCATGTTTTGGAAGTTTTAGAAGAACTTAGGCTTGAATTCGATGAGAATCGATGATTTTTAGTGTTGCTTGATGCGTTTTGATGATTGGAGCAAGTTTGAATTATGTTTTAAGATGGGTTGGCACTTTCTGTTGAGGTCCGGGGGGCCTCGGGGTGATTTCGGATGGCCATCGGGATAATTTTTGGACTTGGTAAGATTATTGTATATCTGGTATCTGGTATCTGGTATTTCCGTATTTGAGGAGAAGGAACCGCAGATGCGGTTGCGCAGGTTCGGAAGAAAGATCGCAGGTGCGGTCATTGGCTTGGATGGAAGAATCTGCAGATGCGGAAGGGGAGTCACATCTACGGAGAATAGTCACAGGTGCGAAAAGGTGAGGCCTTGGTGCTTCCGCAAAAGCGGACAAATATCCGCAGAAACGGGGTCCGTATATACGGATAAGGGACCGCTGAAGCAGTCGTTGGTTTAATGAAGATCCGCAGAAGCGGAACTATAACCACAGAAATGATAGTCACAAATGCGGTAATGGAACCGCAGATGCGAAAATCACTGTTCTCATATGGGTTTTAAAGCTCATTTTGTTCCGCGAGCTTAATTTCATTTCCACCATTGTTGATCGACCTTGAGAGCTCTTGGATAGAAATTGAAGGGGATTTCGACTAGGTGTGATTGGAGGTGAGTTCTTTGGCCTGAATACATGATTTAATGGTTGAATTAACATGGAAATTTGTGAAAATTCATCAAAAGAGGGTAAAGTTAGGGCTTGGAAATTTGGTATTTTAAAGTGGAATTTGAGGGGTCAAATGGACTCCGATTTTGGTAATTTTGATATGTATAGACTCGTGACAAGATAAGGAATCTGGTGATGTTAAATTTCTGAGTTTTGAAAAGTGGGCCCGGGGCTCGGGTTTTGCAAATTTCCTGAATTTTGATGTTTTTCAATTCTTTTCGATTGGGTTATATTCCCTTAGCCTATTGTGATGTATTCATTGTGGTTTTGATCGGATTCGACGTGCGAGGAGGCCAATTTGAGGGGAAAAAGCATTGCGAGCTAGAGATTTCACCGGTTTGAGGTGAGTAATGATTGTAAATGATATCCTGAGGGTTTGAAACCCCGGATTTGCACACCGTAGTGCTATATTAAGGTGACTTGCACGCCGGATAGCGAGCGTGGGGTAGAGCACCGTTGGGGATACTGACTTGATCCATCCCGATTGTTGATTTTACCGTATATTTGACTGAAACTTGTTTGATATTATTATGATATGGGATGATTGCCATGTTTGGGCTTCGTGCCAATTATCTGAACTCTTAGGGCATTGTTATCACTATTTTGACACGTTATTTTAACTCAGTCCTAATAATTATATTGTTTTGTAAACTCAGCCGTTTTAATTAAATTTTGAGACTTTACTGATATTTCGCTGTTGTTTGGGCTGAGAACTATTATTTTATTGATGCCCGAAGGGCTTATGATAATTTTGGACTGAGTGAGGCTTTCAGGCCTCGAGTGTATTGTGAGGAGACTTTCAGGCATCGAGTGTTATGTGAGGATGATTTCAGGCCTCGAGTGTGATGTGAGAAGGCTTTCACGCCTTGTTTATATGCCACGATGTGTCTTGATATTGCGCTTGGGCCGTAAGGGGGCCCTCCCGGAGTCTGTACACCCCCAATGAGCGCGGGTACCCACCTAAAGCGGATAAATTTTAGGCAGTGGTAACAATGGCACTGTAATACGTATTTTGGTCAGGTAATAATGACTGACCAGTCAACTAACAATGGCTGACCTGTGGTAACAATGGCACTGTAATACGCATTTTGGTCAGGTAACAATGACTGACCAGTCAGGTAACAATGGCTGACCAGTGGTAACAATGGCACTGTAATACACATTTTGGTCAGGTAACAATGACTGACCAGTCAGGTAATAATGACTGACCAGGAACATAATCGTGCCCGATGGGCCGGCACTATTTTGAGATATTACCCGAGGGGCGAACTTTGATGTGTTCATCTTGCATATTTACTTGTCCTTTTTACCTGTTATACTGTGGTATTTGTGCCCGAGGGGTGGATTTCTTTTCTATGCTTATCAGCACTAACTGTTTTGAAATCGTTTTCTTAACTATTGAAAAGATCATTTCCAAAAGAGATTTAAACTGAGCCAAGATGTTTCCAAAGATTTCACAGCCTTACTGTTTTTCTCAAAGGATTGTACCCTGCTTCTATATAGCATGATGGTTTGCTTTACGTGATTTCTTACTGTTCAGTTGTTATTTACCTTTATTACTCACTGAGTTGGAGTACACACTTTACTCCCTGCACCTCATGTGCAGATGCAGGTAATTGTTCACCCGGTAGCGGGTTTTGAGCTGATCATAGGCTAAGTTAATGGAGATTAGCGAGGTGACTGCCAGCGTTCGCAGCACCACATGTTCTTCCTTTGATTATCAGTCATGTTTGTATATTTCAGACATGTAGTGGTAGTTATATTCTAATAGTTGATCGTGACTTGTGACACCTCGATTAGGGCTGTGTTGGGTTGTAATTTCCTTAATTAATTTTATTAAGTCATATGTTTGCTTCATTTATGCTTGACTATTTTTGAAAGAGACGAGTTGGGTTAGTTGGCTGGCCTTGTCTTTACGAGAGGCACCATTACGACCAGTGCGGGATTTGGGTTGTGACATTAATTCCTAAGTTGCATAAGTTTTAATCTAAAAGTTGCTCGGTAGTAAAGTTGATATCCTACAAGGATTGGTCGTGGTTTTTAATCCCGTTGAGCTGGGGATTTTCCACGTAAAATTTTTGTTATCATTATATTTACTACATTATGCATGTGTACTATTAAGCCTAATAGAGAACCTGGTTCTCTATAGAGTTTGGTGTAACTTATATTCTATCATATAGGTTATCACACTAATAAGCGCATCAGCCAACATTCGAGGACGAATATTCCAAATGGGGGAATGACGTTGCACCCTACGTTTTCATACGTGACAGTACATCATAAGTCAATTGATTCAGATCAGAAAGATCATCTTTGAAAGTAGATAAATTAATTTAATCATATTACCTTGGAAGTTACAAATATTTAAGATAATGAACAACAAGTTCCAAAAGGCTTGGAAGGCTTCGAAGCTAAACGAATCAAAGAAAATAAGTTTAGTTGAAAGTCGGCAAGTTGTAATAACATGTACTTTTGGGGTGATACTAGGGTGCTTAACATGATAATAAAGATATGTTATGAATTATTTTAGTCTTATGATAGTCGATACATTTTGAAAGCAAACGAGTTGTGGAACAAAAGTTGACAAAGGTCAACATTCATAAATGTTCTGAAAATTAGGTCAAACGTAGCTAAGCTTTTCTCCCAATTTAATTGTAACTATGCGATGATCCACCAATCAAATTGAAGATATACGACTCTAGTTTTTAACGTATTAAACCGTTTTCCGATACCACTTTGGAGTAGAAAGATAGTCACATTTTGACAAGACTACACAAGCAACTCATTATAGGACCCACTTAGACGGTTGAGATATCTTGATATATGTGTGTGTGTGTGTGTATATATATATATGTGGGGGAGCGGGGGGATGGGGGGGTGTGTGCGCGCATGTGTGTGAGAAACACCTAAAGCTCATTTTAACTCATTATTTTTCAATATCTTCACACCCTAGACACCTAAAACATATCCCTAAAAGTTCTTTCATGATCCAAGGCCCAAACCAAGGTCAAACAACATAAATCAAGTATTAAAAATCTCGTGGTGCTAGTATGTTTCTTGTTCTTCTTATGGTTGCTGATTTTGATGTGGTTCCAGCTTGTGTGGGGAGTTGTTTAAATTGGTTTAAGTTCTGTAAAATATTCTCCCAAGGTTTTCATATCAATCCTAGGTGATTTCAACTATTCCAAAGTGATTTTAGGGCCGAAAAACCCAAATTGATTGCTAGTTTTCTTCCTTGTTCGTGTGGTTGTGTTGAAAGGATATTTTTTGCTGATGTAAGCTCAAATTGGAGTTGTTCTATCCTTTTATAGGTAAGAAACCTATTACTCTACATGTATTTAATATTTTCCATGTTATGTCTAAGTCGTTGAAGCTAGAACTTCTGAGATATCAATTGAAAGGCTTACTAGTAATGTTATTGATTGTTGAACTATTTGGGAGGTGTTCTTGCAGCGTTTTATCGATAGAGAGTTTGTGGAATAACCTGAGTATATTGTGTTTTTATTATCAATATTTTACTGAATATAAATATGAGGGAAATGGTTCAAAATATAGTGTTATTAAACATGAACCGAGCTTGCCGCTCGACGTGTTATTGTGTTGGTTGTGTTGCACATAGCTATTGGTTGTTGTTTGGACAATTTGGAGACTTTTAGTAACTTATGGTAAGTAGTAAAAAATGGGGAGTTGCTATCTATTATCTTGTAGAATATTGGTTTTGACATATGAGAGTTACAATACTTATGTGATGACGACGAAGTCAATTTACTCGTTGGAGACATAAGAAGATCATATTAAGCTTGGTTGACAATTTGAAAGATGATTGAAAAGGTATGTTAAGGCACTCCATATTGATTTTGGCATGATCTAAAGTATAATGTATGTAAATAATACACTATTTCATAACAGATCTACTCCTAACAACTACGGTTTTCCATGTTGTTCTTTCCTTATAAAGTTATTCTAAGAAAGTACGTATGATTCTTGAATTCTATTGAGGTCTATATTGATGGTATGGATGTCGATAATGTTAATTGAAGATGCAATGACCCTACATCACTCTGAAAGATTTAGAACGTGATTACATGATTCCATATCTATCTATTTTACTCTACCGAGTCATGTTAAAGTCGGTCGGGTACAGCACATACTGTGAAACCACTAATCAGTTGAGTTTTACCGAGATCCATATGGACGTGTACGATTCAATTGAGCCTTATGATGGTTGGGTACGTTTTTATTGAGTCCTCTTCTAGTCCGGGTACGATATGATGATGATGCCCACAGAGGCGTACATTTTTAAAAGTATATGTATCATGTATTTCATGTCAGTCGCCCTCAGAGACACTCAAATGCTACAGGTTGTATCCTCCCTATATATCTTTACATTATTGTTCTTATTTATGCTTTCCTACCTTATATACTTGGTACATTATTCGTACTGATGTCCCTTATTCTTGGGGACATTTCATTTTATTCCCACAGGTACCAATAGATAGATTCATAGTCCTCCTAGTAGGATCTTACCTCAACGGAAGGTCTTGGTGCATTCCACTTGCTCTGGAGTTGCCTATTTGGTCAGTATGATTTGGACATGTATTGATTGGTATGGTGGGGCCCTGTCCGGATGTTTATGTACTCTAAGAAGTTTGTAAACATATTTTATGTATATGGATATTTGTATGGCCTTGTCGGCCTATATTTTAAGTATACAAATGATCATGTAGGCCTTATAGGCCCATATGTAACACGTATAATTTTGTATACCATGTTGGGTCATCATATGTAGAGTATTCACTTATGTTTTATTCTAGTTAACTCACGACGGCCCTTCTGGACCATTTACCTATATGTTACATTAGTAGTCGGTGGAGTAAGGCATCGGGTGCCCGTCGCATCCCTTCAGTTCGGGTCGTGACATCAATTCAAAAACTTGAAAAATTTCCACAAATTTTCACTTTGATTCGCGTGATTTTGATATTAAAATCTAAGATATGTTGATGGAATATGATTAGAAATAAACTGGAATAACTTACCCAATGTTTGTAGGAAAAAATCCCCTCTCCGTATCGCCTCCTACCAAGTCTAATGTTAAAAATGAGAGAATGTTTTCAGAAATCCCGTCTCTAAGCCCTTTGTACCAGCTACAGATGTTGCGTTTGCAACATGGGATCCGCATTTGCGTACCTTCACAATTGCAGACCAGGGCTCACATTTGCGAACCCTGACAGCCTAAGTCATCATAGCATTTGCAAGAAAAGGTTTCGCAATTACGAAGCTGGGAACTTCACAAAAGGAATAAATGTTCGCAATTGCGAACTTAGTCCAAATCCTACTGAATTCACAAATGCAAAGAGAAAGTTGCAATTGCGATATTTGAGGCCCCACTGTCATCTTCTCAATTGTGAGGTTGGTTCTCACAAATGCGATAACTAAGTACCAGCAATACCAGCAACACATTTTCAATTCAAAATAATTTTGATACTTATCCAAAACTCATCCAAGCCCTCGGGGCTCAAAAAACATCCATACAAATCTAAAAATGTCATACAAACTCGATTGTGCGATCAAATTTAAAAAATAATATCTAAAACTACGAATTAAACTCTAAACACATGAATTTTAAAGTAAGTTCAAGAATCTCTAGAATTACAACTAAATATCCAAATCCTATCAAATCAGCTCCAAATGGCATCAAATTTTGCCAAAAAGTTCTAAATAGCATAACAGATATATTCCAAGGCCTAAAATAAAATTTCGGTCCCGATATCTCAAAGTGAACTTGTGGTCAAACTTTCCAACTTCAAATTACCAAATTTCGGTAAATCGACATAATGAACCTACTGACTTCCAAAATCAATATCGAGCATACATTTAAGTCTAAAATCACGATACAAAGCTATCAGAGCCATCAAAACATAGTTCTAGGGTCATTTTCATAAAATTAATAATTTGATCCATATTTCTAATTTAAACTTTTAAATTAAAAACCAAAAGGCCTGAATCAACCCGAAAGCTTCTAGGAACAAAACTAACTAGCCCTGAAAGTCATAAAACCATAAATACATATGTGTGAAGTATAAAAAGGGGTAACGAGGTGCAATTACACAAAATGACAGATCGGGTCGTTACATTCTCTTCCTCTTAAAACTAATGTTCATCCTCGAACATGCATAAGGACATACCTGAAGTGGTGAATAGATGAGGATAACGACTCTGCGTGTCATGCTCGGTCTTCCAGGTCATTTTCTCGATCGGATGACCCCTCCATCGAACCTATACTGACACAATGCTCTTCCATCTCAACTTCTAAACCTATCGGTTCAATATAGCCACCGGGTCCTCAATGTAAGTCAAATCCTCATCCAATTGGACTTTGTTTCAGTCTAAAAGATTAGATGGACCACCATAATGCATTCCAAGCATAGATACATGGAACATCGGATGAACCGCAGATAAACTAAGTGGAAATTGTAGCTTGTGGGCCACCTCACCGATCCTCTCATGGATCTAAAAAGGTCTGATATACCTAGGGCTCAACGTGCCCTTCTTAGCAAACCTCATCACACCCTTTATGGGTGAAAATCGGAGGAAGACTCACTCTTCAACATTGAATACAATATCACGAACCTTCTTATCTAAATAACTCTTATGTCTATATTGGGCTGTGTGAAGCCGATCCTGGATCAACTTGGCCTTCTCCAAGGAACCTTAAAACAAATCTGTGCCTAATAATTTAGCATCTTCCAGCTTAAACCAACCAACTAGGGAATGATAATGTCTCCCGCATAGGGTCTCATAAGGAGCCATCTGAATACTCGATTAGTATTCATTACTATAGGAAAATTCTACAAGCGACAAGAACTGATCCCAAGAACCCCCGAAATCCATAACACATGAACAAAGTATATCTTCCAATATCTGAATGGTGCATTTGGATTTTTTGTCCGCCTAGGGGTGAAATGTTATACTCAACTCCACCCGCGTGCCTAGGTCATGTTGTCCAGCTCTCCAGAAATGCAATGTGAACTGCATACCCCAGTCAAATAGGATGAATACCGGTATGCCATGAAGTCGAATAATCTGGTGCATATAAACCTGAGCCAGTTGCTCTAAAGAATAGGTAGTCACTACCGAAATGAAATTAACCTACTTGGTCAACCTATCAACAATTACCCACACCGCGTCAAGTTTCTTCTGAGTCTATGGGAGCCCAACAACAAAGTCTATGGTGACACGCCCCCATTTCCACTCAGGAATTTCAAGTCATTGAAGAAAACCACCCTGCCTCTAATACTCATGTTTTACATGCGGACAATTTTGGCACTGAGCTACATACTCCCTTATGTCTTTCTTCATTCTTCTCCATAAATAGTGTTGCCTAAAATCCTGATACATCTTGGTTGCACCCAGATGAATGGAGTACTACAAATTGTATGCCTCTTGAAGAATCAACTCAAGTAACTCGTCTACATTGGGCACACAGAATCGCCCATATATCTATAATACACCATATACTTTGATAACCTCATTGGCATCGCCGTGCCGAACCGTGTCCTTAAAGAAAAGATAATGGTGATCGTCATATTGACGCTCTCTGATACGATCATATAAAAAAGACTGAGAAAACACGCAAAAAAAACTCAACTAGGCTCCAAAATATCCATTCTAACAAACTGGTTGGCTAAGGTCTGAACATCAAATGCTAATGGCCTCTCTTAGGGTTGTGCATTCGAATCGGTTTATCGATAAATCGAAGCGATTATTTGTTATTGAAATCGAAATCAAAAAAATCAAAACCTTATTGAAACGATAACGATAAGCATATGTACAAATCGATAATCGATAAGTAATTATCGATAAGGGTCAAAATCGAATTGATAAATCGAATGCACACCCCTAAAATGTAGACACTTGTAAAATGAGTAATTACCTATTTGTGTA
>MU733968.1:44354-56713 GCA_026770625.1 Nicotiana glauca | reverse complement strand
GGCGGGTAGAGACGGGTAATGGATCGGGTTGTTTAAACGGGTAGGATAGATGGGATCTCAACCGTTGGATTGAGATGGATGGTCGGCTGAGATCTCAGGCGACTAAACGACGTAGTTTCATCATCATACTACATCGTTTCGCCCACCTCTTAGGCTAATCCAATTGGACCGGGTATAGGGGTGTTTTGGGCTTGGATTTTGGTTAAATTGGGATGGCCCAATCCGATTTGTTTCCTTTTCTCTTCATTTTCTTTATTTCCTTCTTAAATTATTTTTCCTAAATTAAAACCTAACAACCTAAATTAAATAACAAACAGTTAACACACATGGTTAAATACCAATAAAATAAAAAAATAAAAATCACACAACTAAACCTTTAAATGTTAAATGTAAAGTGTATTATTTTTTGTGATTTTATTTTTCTTTGGAAAACAAACTTAAGTACTCCTAATAAAACCTAAATGTAAATGCAACATATTTTTATATTTTATATTAATTTACAAACAACACGCACGGACGAAAAATGCAAATAATAATTAAGAAATTACACAGAAAATCACACACAACACAAAACGATTTTATTTTGAATTTTTGGGAATAATTCTCATATAGGGCAAAAATCACGTGCTCGCAAGGCTTACCGTAGTTAGAGTGGAGAGGTACCTCAGGTTATACTCCCAGCAGAGTTATTTCATTTCTTAAGGCTCAACGAATAGTTGAAATGGGATGTGACGCGCATCTAGCTTATGTGAGATGTGTCAGTATTGATACCCCTACAGTTGAGTCAGTTCCAGTACTAAGGGATTATCCCGATGTATTTCCAGTTGATCTTCCGGCCATGCCGCTCGACAGAGATATCGACTTTGGTATTAATTTGTTGCCTGACACTCAGCCCATAAGTATTCCTCCATATCGTATGGCTCCTCCTGAGTTGAAGTAGTTGAAGGAACATTTGCAAGAATTACTTGAAAAGGGCTTCATTTGGCCCAGTGTGTCACCTTGGGGTTCTCTGATCTTGTTTGTGAAGAAAAATGATGGTTCTATGCGTATGTGCATTGATTATCGCCAGTTGAAAAAAGTTACAATGAAGAACTTATATCCATTGCCTCGTATTGATGACCTATTTGATCAGTTATAGGGTGACATAGTGTTTTCCAAGTTTGAGTTGCGTTCAAGTTATCATCAGTGTAAGATTTGGGAGCCAGATATCCCGAAGACTGTTTTCAGGACTCGATATGTTCACTACGAGTTCCTTGTGATGTCATTTGAGTTGACCAACGCCCCAACAACATTTATGCATTTGATGCACAATGTATTTCGGCCCTATCTTGATTCATTCGTCATTGTGTTTATTGACGACATTCTAGTATACTCCCGGAGTCGGTAGGATCATGAGCAACACTTGAAGATTGTGCTTCAAACCTTGAGAGAAAAGAAGTTATATGCAAAATTCTCAAAGTGTGAGTTCTGGTTATACTCAGTGGAATTTTTGGGTCACGTAGTGTCAAGTGAGGGGATCAAGGTGGATCCGAAGAAGGTGGAAGCAGTGCAGAGTTGGCCTAGACCGTCCTCAGCTACATAGATCCAGTGTTTCCTTGGTTTGGCGGGATATTACCGTCGATTTGTAGAGGCTTTATCATATATTGCAACACCTATGACCAAGCTGACCCAAAAGGGTGCTCTGTTCAGGTGGAGAGAGAATTGTGAGGAGAGCTTCCAAAATCTCAAGACATCTTTGACTACAGCCCTTGTATTGGTATTGCCTATAGGTTCGAGGTCTTATACTATTTATTATGATATGGTACGGATTAGTCTCAATGCAATGTTGATACAGGACCGTAAGGTGATTATCTATGTGTCCAGACATCTGAAGGTACATGCAAATAACTACCCTCTCCACGACCTTGAGTTAGTAGTTATTGCTCATGCCTTTAAGATTTGACGGCACTATTTTTACGATGTCCCTTATGAGATCTAAACTGATCACCGAAGTTTGCAGCATCTGTTCAAGCATAAGGATCCTAACTTGTGTCAGCGGAGGTGGCTAGAGCTGCTTAAGGATTATGATATCACTATTCTATACCATCTCGGGAAGGCCAATGTGGTGGTCGATGCCTTGAGTCACAGGGCGGAGAGTTTGGGAAGCTTAGCATATTTACCGGCAACAGATAGGCCATTGGAATTCAATGTTCAGGCCTTGGCCAACTAGTTTGTTAGATTGCATATTTCTGAGTCAAGTTGAGTTTTGGCTTGTGCGGTCTCCCAGTCTTCTCTTTATGGTCGTTAGGGAGCATCAGTATGATGATCCCCATTTGCTTGACCTTAAGGACACGGTTCAGCACGGTGATGCTAAAGAGGTCACTATTGGAGATGATGGTGCATTGAGGATACAGGTCATGTATTTCCAATGTATACAGATTGCGTGAATTGATCCTCCAAGAGGCTCACAGTTCGCGGTACTCTATTCATCCGAGTGCCGCAAAGATATATTAGGACTTGAGGCAACATTATTGGTGGAGGAGAATGAATAAAGTGGAATATGTAGCTCGGTGCCTAAATTGCCAGCAGGTGAAGTATGAGCATCAATGGCCAGGTGGGTTGCTTAAGAAGTTAGAGATTCTGGAGTGGAAATGGGAACGGATCATTATGTGTTTTGTTGTTAGACTCCCACGGACTCAGCGAAAGTTTGATGCAGTTTGGGTGATTGTGGATAGGCTGACCAAGTCAGCTCATTTCATTCTTGTGATAATTACTTATTCTTCCGAGCAGCTGGCACGGGTGTATATCCGTGAGATTGTCAGGCTTCATGGTGTGCTGGTATCTATTATCTCTGACCAGGCTATGCAGTTTATAACACTTCTTTGGAGGGCCGTACAACATGAGTTAGGTACTCGGGGTGAGTTGAGCACATCATTTTACCCTCAGATGAACGGATAGTCCGAGCGCACTATTCAGATACTAGAGGATATGCTTCGTGCGTGTGTGATGGAGTTTGGATGTTCTTAGGATCAGTTCTTTCCACTTGCGGAGTTTGTGTAGAATAGTAGTTATCAGTCGAGCATCCAGATGGCATTGTATGAGGCTTTGTATGGTAGACAGTGCCGGACTCTAGTGGGTTGGTTCGAGCCGGGCAAGGCTAGGCTTTTGGGTATAGACTTAGTTCAGGATGCATTGGAGAAGATAAAAGTGATTCAGGATCTACTCCGCACAGCCCAGTCTAGACAGAAGAGTTGTGTAGATCGGGAGGTTCACGACGTTGCATTCGTGGTTGGAGAGTGGGTCTTGCTTTGAGTTTCACCCATGAAGGGCGTTATGGGGTTCAGAAATAAGGGTAAGCTGAGCCCAAGGTCTATTGGACCATTTGAGGTGTTATGGCGAGTTGGGGAGATTGCTTATGAGCTTGCCTTACCTCCAAGTCTAGTAGGAGTTCATCCAGTATTCCATTTTTCTATGCTTCAGAAGTATCAGGGTGATCTGTCTCTTGTGTTGGATTTCAACTCAGTCCAGTTAGACAATGATCTATCTTATGTTAAGGAGCCGGTGGCTATTTTGGACAGGCAGGTTCAAAAGTTGAGGTCAAAGAACATTGCTTCAGTGAAGTTTTAGTGGAGGGGTCAGCCAATTGAGGACGCGACTTCGGAGATCGAGCATGATATGCGCAACCGTTATCCTCATCTTTTTACCACTTTAGGTATGTCTCTATGCTCGTTCGAGCACAAATGATTTTTTTTAAGAGGGGGAGCATGTAACGACCCGACCAATTGTTTTGAGTGTAATAGCCTTGATCTCCAATTTACTACTTTTCCTGTGCATTTGTTTGCTTATGTGACTTGTCGGGAGGTTCTGTTTTTGTTTTCGGAGTGAATTGGGACACTTAGTCCCTAAAATAGAAGCTGGAGTTCTAGGATTTTAACTGTAGTTGGAACCATATGAAGATGACTCCGTAATGGAGTTTATTCGGTTCTATTAGACCAATTGGGTGATTTTGGACTTAGAAGTGCATCTGGATTGTGTTTTGGAGGCCGTTAGCTGAATTAGGCTTGAAATGCCGAAAGTTAGATTTTTGGGAAGTTTGATAGAAAGTAGACTATTTGATATCGGGGTCGAATTCCGATTCTGGAAGTTGTAGTAGGTCTGTAATGTCGAATATGACTTGTGTGCAGAATTTGAGGTTAATCGGACGTGATTTGATAGGTTTCGGCATCAGGTGTAGAAGTTTGAAGTTTCAAAGTTCATTAAGTTTGAATTGGAGAGTGATTCATGATTTTAGCATTGTTTGATATGATTTAAGAGCTCGGATTTGGGCAATAATTTGAAGGATTTTTAGAGGGAGTTATTGGGTAATGATTCTTAACTCATTTATGGTTATATTCCACTAATCTATAATTGATTTCATCATTTAATTAAGGAATTTGGTTGAGAAATTTGGGGAAAAAGTTGGAAAGTTCTTTAACTAAGTTTTTGAGTTTTGATTCAGATTTGGATATCGGATTTGGATAATTTTGGTACAAGTGAACTCGTGTGTGAATGACTGATCATATTTTGTGACTTTTACCCAATTCGAGATGTGGGCCCGAGTCGACTTTTTGGGGCGATTTTCTAATTTCTTGCTTAAGCCTTGATTTCATTAATTAGGTTAGTTTATTATAGTTATATTTATGGTATGTAATTTCCTTTGGCTAGATTTGGCACATTAGGAGTCCGAAAATCATGGAAAAGGCATTATTACTAGTTGATTGAGCTTGGTTCGAAGTAAGTGGCTTGCCTAGCCTTGTGTGGGGAAATCCCCTTAGGATTTAGTACTGTTATGTTATGTGAGCGTCGTGTACGCAAGGCAATGAGTGCGTACACGGGCTATTTGTTCTAAAATCTGATTTTACTGATTAGTAACCTGTTTTCATCTTAATTGAGTTACACCGGCATGTGTTGTTATCCTATTTAGTCTAATATCGCATGTCTACGTGCTTTAACTGCTTATTTGAACTCTGTGCAGCATGCCTAGTTGATTTCTTGTTTTTCCTTGATCTGTATCAGTCTTAACTATAGAATTCTTGTTGTTAGCTGTTTTATTTATTGGTTTGAGTTGTGTGTTTACTTTTGGAACTACGAGGCGGTACCTCGGGAGATCCTCCTGCACATTTACTTTTGAGACTACGAGACGGTACCTTGTGATATCTTCCTGCATATTTACTTTTGGGACTACGAGACGGTATCTCGGGAGATTCCCTACTTTTTATTCCCTATGTGTTGTATTGTTATTCGTTGTGGTGTCTTATTTGTTAATTCCAGTCTCTTATTACACTGCAATATTTTTCTGCCTTATTTATTTTATATATACCAGTAAGGCCCTGACCTGAACTCGTCACTACTCGACCGAGGTTAGGGTTGGCACTTACTGAATACTGTTGTGGTGTACTCATGCTACTCTCATGTGCAGATCCAGGTACTTCTTATCAGGCACGTCATCTACGAGTAGTGACAGTTTGGAGACTTCAAGGTATATCTTCCGCGTCCGCAGACCTCAAATCCCCCTCTATTCCCTCCTATGTCATTTACCTTTCCGTACTTTTTCTTTCACTATGGTGTATAGATATTCTAGTTTTCTTCTATAGCTTGTGCCTTATGATGTTCTGGGTTTTGAGAAAATGCTGTGAATACTCAAATGTTTGTTCTTGTACATGCCGAGCAGCATTTTTATCAGATATTTAATTATCTGTTGCAGTTACTTGTTAAAGTTTGCTTTCATTTTTGTAATTTTTGCAAATGTTAGGAGACTAGGTGCCATCACGACGTCTCACGGAGGGAGGATTGGGTCGTGACAATTGATCAAGTTCATCTTTCATTGTTTTGATCTAATAGTCGTCTTTAAGGGCTTCATCCACCTTCTTTGGCTCAAATTGTGATATTAAGGCCACATGACAGTTGAACTTATGAGATCTTCTTTTAGTGATACCCTTTTGTGGATTTCCAATAATGAATTTGTGAGGATATCCTGGTTCACTTTTCCATTCATTTGGAATGTTTGTGATTTGCTCCTTTACCCTAGTGGTCGACTGTTCTGCAGAAGAAGGTTCCTGAATTCTTCAATTCATAAAGTTCTTTTATTGTAAACTCTATATGCTCTACTTGGGGGAGAATAACCAAGAAAAATACCTTCGTCGCTCTTTGGATAAAACTTACCTAGATTGTCCTTTCCATTATTGTGGATGAAGCATTTACATCCAAATGGGTAGAAGTAACTAATGTTGGGTTTCTTACCATTCTATAGCTCATATGGAGTCTTTTTGAGAATGGGTCGAATCAGACATCTAATAATACCAGACATGTTGCGCTCACAGCTTCTGCCCTGCCATGTCCTGAAACGTTCTATTTTTACGTTCTACCACCCCATTCTGTTGAGGCGATCTTGGCGAAGAGAAGTTATGAGAGATTCCTTGATCATTGCAGAAGTTTTGAAATACCCTGCTTTCAAACTCTCCTTCATGGTCACTTCTATAGTGGAAATGCAGTATCTTTTGTCACGTTGAACCTTCTTACAAAAAACTTCAAAATTTCTTATAGCTTTATCTTTATGACTTAGAAAAATAACCCAAGTTAAACAAGAGAAATCATCTACAATAACAAAAGAATATTTTCTACCACCAATGCTAGCACTTCTAATTGGACCAAACAAATCAATATGCAAGAGTTGAAGAGGTTTAGTAGTAGAGACAAAGTTTTTGATTTTGAAAGATGAACGAGTTTTTTTTTCCTAATTGACATGCATCACAAATATGATCTGTTTATCGTGAAAATGGTAATGACAATTAAATTTGTAAAATGGGATTCTAAAAATACGTGATCTATTTTTATTCTAATTGTTAGAGTAGTTGATGCTAAGAGTATGAAGTTTGACGATGAGATGCAAGCTAAAATAGAGCAGTAATCGAACCGAGGGGCTTGCTACCCGAGCCTCGGATTGGTCGATGAAGAACCTCGAGGTCGATGATCGGCTCAAACTCAAGCTATCGGGGGTAATCGGGGAAGGGATAACAGTTAGAATACAATTAAAGAAGGCTTTTTATGGACAATATCAAGCAATAAATTAAGAACAAGTATGAAAGCAAGAAATGCACAAAGTAGCCTCGAGCTAGTTAGAGCGAGTAAGTGAGAGAGAAGAAACAGAGAGAGAGAGAGAGAGAGAGAGAGAGATATTATTGATCTTTTGGAGAATAGTTGGAGCAACATCAGCCCCTTACAAAGTAGTGTGGGTTCCCTTTATATAGGAGGGGAATCCGGTTATAGTACAACATACATTAATTGTAACAGCATGGAGATGGGATGGCTAGATGTGACACCTCGACATAGGCTCTGGACAGGCCGGCTCTATCAAACTTAGCCGCGTGCCGTGGGATTTCCCCCCTTAGCTCTAGCCTCGATCTTTGTCTTATTTGCGTTGGGGCCTCGACGAGCCCTGATGGAGGGGACCCGATCGCAACTTCACATCCTCGAGGTCTAGAGACATTCTCTTGAAGTAGCTTGATATCTAGAAATTAAGCCAACTGATTTTGCCGCGTACAGATAGTTTCCCCATTTCCCAGGACGAAGCGATGGGAAATGATTCTGACACCTAACTCCACGAGCTTCTCGCGGTGATGTCATATCAATGATGAAACCTGTGGCGTGAGCTTTTGCAACAATCGGGATGTCCCATGGACTTGTGTATTTGACATCATTCAATGCACTGTTGATTGCCATTCTCTAAGAGGAATGCACCGCCATCGATTTGGTTCTTCAAGAACGCAGTAATTGCGTCCGTCGGTCAATCTCCCAAAGCCTTGATGACCGTATCGTTACCCCCTATAAATGGGGGTGCTTTGGCGTTGTTTTTTCTATCCAAGTACCTTCATCTGCTCATTTACCCATTTCTTCTTATCATCTTCCTCTATCCTTGAATATCATGTTTGGAGCTCGTGGCCTCAAGGCCATTTGGCAGAGCTCCCATAGGTTGTACTGTGGCCTCTTACCGGAGCATCCTTTTGTTGAGCACGACCATGCCATCATATCTCTGTTGTGGTTGCTGTTACGCTTGATATTGCTGCCCTTGTTTGCTCGAGATGATGATATACGTGGGTCAATATTTCCTTGCTCGTGAAAAGCTCTTCGAATTATATACCGCTGTTCAAAAGGGGGCTCGGATTATACACCCTGCTCACCTTCATACCCCGGCTCAACGTGGTGCTCTTCCCCGAGATGGTAGGTTGCACGACTAAATTTTCCAAGAAGTGGACTTTAATTAGCCGTGCAAGCGAGGCCAAGGCTCGCCCAGTTTGCTGTCTCTCCAAGATTCTCTTGGCCAGCGAGGGTCCTCGACCTTCGGAGAGCTATGGCATTTTTTCATCCCTTCCTACTTCTCTCCCTATCCTTTAGGGATATCAGTGTGGCTTCTAAGGATGCTACCCGGAGGCACTAGTTGCAGGAGGCGGACCTCCGAGAATAGACCAGTCTCTAGGCTTTTATCACGCGTTTGCTCCCTTCTGCTTCTTCCTTTTTGTGTAGATATCCTCTGTAGGCATTTGTAATCATGTAAGAGGGCCCCTCGAGGGCTATTGTACACGAATATTCATGGATATAAAGATACTTCCTTGATTCCTATTTTTGATACTTTCCCTATTGTTGTATGTTCTTGTGCGCTTCGAGGCTTTTGAATATTTTCCTTTGTTGTCGATTGCTGATATCTAACTCGGATGCGAGCATTCTTTCCGATCTTCTACCGATTGGCATGGCTCTTTTCCGAGCCCATTATCGTACCTCGGACCAAGCCTGAATTGGTCCGATGGATTCGGGCCATCGGGCCTTTTGAGTTGCATGGAGATAGTACACTGAGTTTCGAAGTTTTTGAGAACTGTATCCTGAGTGAAGGTCAGCTTCGGGTACCTGGGGGTCTACTTTGAACCTGATGTAGATAGACTTTTAAAGCCTACTAGATAGACTTCCATTGAGGGGTTGCCCATATTTAGGCGATGCCTTGAGCCCTCCTTGAGTCTTCATGGGCGGTGCTTTAAGTGCTTACTTTTCTTTTTAGAAAGGGAAACCACAAGATCGGGTACTGCCTCGAGTTTTATGATGGCGCTGAAGGCTTTACGAAGCCTGACTTCTTTGCTCTAGCCTCTTTGTCTTCTTTGCGTCGGGCCTCAACGAGCCCCGATCAGTCGCAACTCCACGTCCTCGGGGTCTCAAGACATTCTTCTGAAGTAGCTTGATAGCGAGAAATTAAGCCATCTTATTTTGCCGCATACATGATCTTTTGAAAAATCTAGTTTTGGAAGACCAATGACAAGATCGTGTTTGGAAAGTTTTTGAATAGTATGCATGCTAGCATGGCCAAGCTTTCTATGCCATATCTAGGGATCACCAATCATAGATGCTAGACAAATTTTATTACCAAGATTGTCTATATTACTAATAGTGTAGACATTCCTGTCTCTATTACTAGAAAGAATAACTTTACCTGATTCGTGTTCTATAAACTAACCATGTTTCTTAAAACGAATCTCATATTCATTGTCATATAGCTGGCTGATACTGAGAAGATTGTAACCAAGTTCATCAACCAGGTATACTTCATCTACATCACATGTTGAGCTGAGAGGGACCTTTCCAACTCCAATTACGTTTTCTTTTGATTTATCTCCAAAGGTAACTATTCCTCCATCTAGTTTGGTGACTGTTTTGGATAACTGTTTGTCACCAGTCATATGTCTTGAACACGCATTGTCAAGATACCATTTTCCTTTTCCATTCTTCTTGCAGTGTTCCTGCAAAAAAAAAGGATTACTTGTTTTTAGTTACCCAAGCCTTCTTGGGTCCTGAATGGTTAGATTTATGATTTATAGCTTGACTAGAAGATTTAGGTCGCCAGACCCATCTCCTATTGTCCTTGAACCTGCAATGGTTAGAAGTGTGCCCAAGTTTTCCTCAATAGAAGCAAGAAAGATTATTGGGATTTTTAGAGCCTCTTTCTGCTCTGATTTTATTCCTGCATTGGTTAGTGTTATGACCATTTTGTCACAATAGGAGCATGCAGTAGGATTTCTAGTTCTAATCAAGGATGTATGAGGAGCAATTAGATTTGATTTGACAGAGCTATGACTGGAGGATTTTTGCAATCCATTCAGTTGAAGCTAAAGTTCATTAACTTCATCTTGAAGCATATCATGCTTAATTTCACAGACTTCCAAGTTCAAGTCCTAGCCTTTCTTTTCTCTTTTGATTTTTCTGAGTTCATAATAATTAGGACATGAAGGAATACGTACCCCACTAGTTCCTTCGTATGCCATAAGACCAAGTTCACCTGATTCTTCTTCCTCATCAGTTCTTTCGTTTGCCATGAGCCTAAGTTCACCTGAGTCCACATTGTTGTCTTCTTTTATGGACATGAAACACATATTTGCAATTTCTTCATGGTCAGATTCCTCTTCATCACTCTAGGCTCCGAAAGACTTTGTCTTTTGAAAGTTTTTGCTGAGTTTCTTCTTCAGTTCGGGGCATTCAACTTGAATGTGTCCATGTTTCCCACATTCATAGCAACTTCCATCATTTTTATCATTATCATTATTAATCCTTCCTTTTCTGAAGTTAGATTTCCCTCTCCTGATGTTTCTGTTTTTCCTTATCATGTTTGTTACAACTTGAGAGAACATGGCTATGTTTTCATCATGTTCTCCTCCTTCCTCTTCCTCTTTATTTTCTGGTTTAGCCACAATTTCTTTGAATGCAACTATTTTTTTCTTTTTTGTATTGAATCTTCCTGTCTAAGTGAGTTTTTTCGAAGGCAATTAGATTACCTCTAAGTTCATCATTGGATATATTGTCAAGATCTGGACATTCTAGAGCAATAACTTTAGGTTGTCAAATCGTGGGAAGACATCTTAGAATTTTTCTGACCTGTTCTCCACTATTTATTGGTATACCAAATGACTTTAAATTTCCAAGTATTTTGCTGAATCTTGAGAACATTTTCTCTACTGATTCTCTATCCTTCATTTGAAATAATTCATAGTCCCGAACAAGGAGATTGATTCTTATTTCTTTCACTTTGTTGGTTCCTTCATACGTGACTTCTAATTTAGCCCACATTTCCTTAGCAGTTTCACAGCTTGATATCTTTTCATATTCTTCTCCGCTGATAGCATTATACAGCATATTTTTCGCTTTGGAATTCACTATTATGACGGCTGTTCATCAGTGTAGTCATCTAAGTCAAGTGGATCAGTTGATACTATGACTTGACTATTTTCATCTTTATTTGGTGAAAATGGAAGATTTCCCTTTTTGATCATGCGCCAAGCCTTAATTTCATATGACATAGTGTATGTTTCCATACATACCTTTCAGTGAGAAAAGTGTTGCCCGTTGAAGTATGAAGGTCGTACCTGAGAGGTTCCTTCTTGAAATAGTGCCCCAACAACTGTGTTTGATCCCATGATCTTTTCCTCACTAGATATTAAGCAAAGTTTGTTAACCTTGCTCTGATACAATTGAAAGAACAAGAGGGGGAGAGGGTGAATTGTAGCTAATTAAAATATTGGTCAACTAAGTGTGAGTTTAGTCGACTAGGTTTTTCGCAGTGAACAATTTTAGTAGGAACGAAATAAGCAAACGGAAAGGTAAAGAAGGCACAACAGTTTTTATACTGGTTCAGTACTGGTGTGGTACCTATCTCCAGTTCCTTTGGGTCACAAGGGTTCTTTTATATCTTCTATAAAGGATTACAATAGTGATGGTTTTAGTACGTTCACCATCAATGATATTCAACAACAGTGATCTTAGTAATATTGACACAACTCTTTTTTGTGACACTTGTAGACTCAAGAATACAGTGTTTGTACTAAGAACTAGAAAGGCTTAGACAACAGTTTGTGTAGTTGCGTGAGTCTTCCTCTCGAAGTTTCCCGCCTTCCTATAGGAGATATTAAATGGCCATTGCAAATTGATCTTTGATTGAGGCACAAAATTCTATAAGATATTTGATCCAAGGGATGCCTCCGAATCCTGCACATGAGATGGGCTGGATTTGTTTATGTCCTTGCATTTTCATATCCAAAATTTAGGGAGTGATTTGTGGCTTCGATTTAATTGATCAATCTTCTGATTCTAATCTGGTCCTTGAAGTATGGCTTGACATTTCCTTAGCAGCTGCACTTGATATGTTTCCTTGTTGAGACAACCTCGTTATCCTTTGATTGAGAATAAAGCGTTTGGACTGATTTTGTTTCCTTTTTTATGGCTTTGACATGGCTAGAGGCGGACCTACATTGTTGTTTGAGGGGTCACGGGACCCTGTTAGCCTCGGCAAAAATCCTACATATACATTATAT
>MU733968.1:16656-30405 GCA_026770625.1 Nicotiana glauca | reverse complement strand
TTTTTCTTCTAAATGGGATCAATGAAAGTTCTTGACTAGTTGAGTGCGTCGATGTCTACGGCGTGGAAGGGAGATAAAATTTCTCATGTTATCCTAGTGTGGTATGGTATATCCATTATGTTGTGGAGGATTGGGATTTGTGTGTGTAAGGTTCGGTTCAGTTCGGAATGGAAAGTCATTAAATTCTTAAGCAGCACGGGCAGCTGCAGGTGATTTAAGAATTGATCTTCAGATGATTATGGTGAATGATCCTTATATGACTAAGGAAATGGTGTTGCTAATCATAGTGATTTGACTAGGGTATATGTTTTAGAAAAAGGGCAATGTGATTAAGTTGATGGAACTTCGGTAGTGTTACGGCATTTTCTTGATAGATCGACTGTTGATATCTGAGTTTGTTTGGTGGCACAGGGGGAATTTCAGAATATCATTTGTGGAATGATTGGGTACTCGAGGTGTAATATGTATTTATACTGCAGAATTTGGGATCAGGTATAGTAATTTGTGTGCTATGTGGAGCTGGAGACTGGGAGTTCTCATGTTCAGGCCATGTAGTGATTGTGGATAGTGTGTATTGGTACCGTTAGCGGCTATTGGGGGTTTGGAAGCCCGAGTGGATCTTTCTTTGCTTGGTATATTAGATTCTGGATATGATATTGGGGTGTAGACTGGTTGTCTCAGTGTTGGGTTATTCTAGACTATTGTGCTATGGGTTATGTCGGAAAATGCCACAGGTTGCGTGGCGAGGTGCATCGGACTATGTTCTAGCTGAATGGTTGTGTTCCAAAGACCAGCGGACGGCTGGGAAGGATTGCTTTCCTTAATTGGGCCTTTGTGGCGGATGTCAGTGTAGAGGTTTCTACCATTGATTCGGCTCCGGCATGAGTTATAGTAGTGGAAGAAGCAGCTTCAGGCTTCTTGGTAATGAGTTTGTTGGTAAGCTGATTGGATACGTGTTTAGCTTGAGTTGGCATGGTTAGTCCCAAATTGTATTGATGAAGGATAGGTTGATTCGATCGTTATTGAACCTGCTAGTGATCTGGGGAGATCTGTGAGTTACTTTTCTGTGCTGTGAGGCATTATTATTTTTGAATTGTAGGCACATATAGTGCGGTGCTATCGAGATTTATAGTGGAAGTTGAGTTTTGTACCTTACAATGCTATAAGTAGATATCATTATGCACTCAGTATGCTTACAATCGATGCTCGGTATTTTGTTTTAATGAGCAAATTTGGCTCGATGTGCATCTCCCTATGTGAGATATTTCTGTGGATCGGGTGGCACGCCGCCACGAGTATGTTATCTGGATCGGGTTGCACGCCGCAATAGTGTGATGTTGAGAATAGTTTTCCATATGTTACTTGGTGTGTCTTGCTTCCTGGTTTATGAGTAAAGTCCGTATTGGGTGTTGCTCGGCAAATGGCGTAGCGGTTGTGTCCTTTCAGGATTGAATGGTGTATATTACGTGCTTCACCGTGGGTATGATGGATTGCTTGGTTTTAGATATCAATCTGTGCGTGGCTGTCTATTTTGAGCATAACGAGTTGAGGTGCTTCATCTATAACAGTGTTTGGATAAGATTGCGCATTGTAGTGAGGCTACGTGGAGATTAGACCATTCGAGGTAGGTTCAGGTATTCTATTTCTATGATGTGGGACAGGGTCCCAGCCTTGTGTTGTGATGGTACTGAGGAGTTTGAGTTAAGCTCTTTTGTTGGAGTCATTTGTCATGATTTGAGTATGTTTAGACCGCCCATCATTGGTGCGTGGATTATGCAAGTTGGGGCTTAGGCCTGTGATGAGGTGTCATATCACCAGAGTGGTACGTTGAATTCGAGGTGATCGTTGGAGTCATTAATGAATGCGAACATATGTGATTTCAGCTGATTAGAGGGTTTATATCGAGGTTTGGCCCGGAAATCTATTGTGGTATTAGTCACCAAGGAAGTGGCTTCATGTATGGGTGACCTGAGGAATGGTTACGGTTTATCACATGTTTTATTTATCGTTGGCAGTATATGAGAGTAATGGAATAAGACTTTAGCTAATAAGAGGTTCCTATCGGTAATTGAGTATTGGGGACAACTACTGTGAATAGTGACTATCGTTTCGAGTGTTGGATTGTGTGGTATATTGCATGATTTCACCTGAGGTTGCAGGCATGGTTTATTACAGCTGGTTCGAGTTTATTCTGAATTTTGACGTGAGGTTCTGATTTTGAGTATGATTTCAGAAAGTGCAATGTGGTTCTATGGTTTATGGCCTAGATGGACTGTGAAATGTCAGCGTAGCTGTATTATCAGACCCATGTAAGATAGGGTGGCGAGGGATCACCCCGGGTATATGCTTGGTAAGGTCATTTAGCTATTAGTTGACTTCTAGGACAACTCTGAGCACGCTCGAGGACGAGCGTTTGTTTAAGTTGGGGAGGATGTGACAACCCGGCCCGTCGTCTCATGTGTTGCTGTCCCGTTTTTCCCATTTATTGCTTCTTAATATTTCATTATCAGTATGTGGTGTATGAGAGTTGATTGGGATTGGTTTTGATAAGAAATGAGGCACTTAGTCTCCTTAAGGAAGGCTTAAGTTAGAAAAGTCAACCAGACGTTGACTTATGAGTTAGAGGGCTCAGATGTGATTTCCGGCAATTCGGTTGACTTCAGGAGGTGATTTGTGACTTAGGAGCGCGATCGGAATTGATTTTGGAGGCCCGGTGTAGAATTAAGCTTGAATTGGCGAAGTTAGAATTTTGGCGAATTCCGATTGATAGGTGAGATTTTGATCTGAGGTTCAGAATGGAATTCCAAGAGTTTCTGTAGCTTCGTTGGGTGATTTTGGATATGTGTGCAACTTTTCAGGTCATTCGGACATCGTTTGGTTGGGTTTTTGATCGAATGCGCATTTCGGAAGTTTTGAAGAAACTTAGGCTTGCATCCGATGTGAATTGATGGTTTTAGCGTTGTTTGATGTGTTTTGATGATTGGAACAAGTTTGAATGATGTTATGGGTTATGTTAGTGCTTTTGGTTGAGGTCCCGGGGGCCTCGGGATGATTTCGGATGGTTAATGGGGAGATTTGGAATTTCATACAGCTGAAGGCATGCTGTTTCTAGTATTTTCGCTTCTGTGGGTCTTGGACCGCAGAAGCGGAGCTGTGATCGCAGAAGCGGCGAGGAGATGGAAGGCAGGTTCCGCAGAAGCGGAAGAGCGGACTGCAGAAGCGGTACCGCTGGTGCGAAAGTAGAACCGTAGAAGCGGATTTTTGGAAGTTTAATGAAGACCGCAAAAGCGAAAATCTGACCGCAGAAGCGGTCCCGCATAAGCGAAAGTGGGACCACAGAAGCGAAAACTGGACTGTTCAGAGGGGTTTTTATTTAACATTTCATCCGCGAGGGTTATGTATTTTCCTCCATTTTTTAGCAAGCTTTGAGAGCTTTGAGGCGATTCTGAAGAGGGATTCAAGGAGGAATGAAGGAGGTAAGATTCTTGAACCTAAAACTCGTTTTTATTGAGAAATCTACCTAGAAATTCATGGAATTAAGCCTAAAATGGATGAATTAGGGCTTGAGTTTTTGATATTTCAAATTGGAATTTGATAGGTCATTTGAGCTCGGATTTGGGAGTTCTTGGTATGTATGAACTCGTGGCGAGACGAGGAATCCGGTAATGTAAGTTTTATAATTTTTTGAGAAGTGGGCTCGGGGCTCGGGTTTTGCTAGTTTCGAGATTTTTGCTATATTTTGATTGTTTTCGATTGGTTATTGTTCCCTTGGCATAGTGTGATGTATTCGCTCTGATTTGGTTAGATTCGATGCGCGTGGAGTCCGAATTGAGGGGCAAAGGCGTCGCGAGCTTGAGTTTTCGCTGGTTCCAGGTGAGTAATACTTGTAAATGATATCCTGAGGGTTTGAAACCCCGAATTAGCACATCATAGTGCTGTATTGAGGTGACTTGCACGCCGGATAAGGGGCTTGGGGTAGAGCACCGTTGGGGATTGTGAGTTGTTCCATCCCGCTTAATGAAATAACTACCTAATTGATTGAAGCTTAGTTGATATTTTTATAGAAATGGATTGATTGCCATGTTTGGGCTTCGTGCCAACTATGTGAAATCTTCAGGAATTGATATCACTGTTTTCGTATTTTTTTGTGCATACTATTTGATCTCGGTCTAGCGATTTAATACTAATTTGTAAACTCAGCCATTTTCTAAGGTTGAGAACTTAAACAACATGTTATTGACGTTTTGAACTGTGAACTGTTATTTGATATTGCCCAAGTGGCTTATGTGCATTTTTAGACTGAGCACAGATCGGGCTGCGCACCGCAGCAGTGTTGCATGTGCATTTCTGGACTGAGGATGGATCGAGCTGCGCACCGCAGCGGTGTGATATTAATATTGCGTTTGGGCTGTAGGAGCCCCTCCGGAGTCTGAACCCCCACAGTGAGCGCGGGTACCCAAATGGATTGGGCTGCGCGCCGCAGCAGTTATGTGCATTGCATTGCATTTATGCATTGGTTCCTATTTGTACTACGTGGGATGCCATTCAGCACTCTCATATCATTGGCATCCATGCTATTTCTTGCACTGTTATCAGATACCCTGGTGTTATTTGTAATGGAGTGTTGTGCCTGAGGGGCTGACTTATGTGCGGACTTACACTATCCGATTATGCATTGAATTGCTTGACTGTTGGGAAAAGGATATTTTCAAAAGAGGTTTTTAACTGAGCCAGATATTTTCTAAAGGATTTTCATGGAATTACTGTTTTCTCAAGGGTCTTACTGTCCTATATAGCATGATGGAGTGCTTTACGTGTTTTCTTACCGCTCAGTTATTATTTACTCTTATTACTCATTGAGTTGGAGTACTCACTTTACTCCCTGCACCTCGTGTGCAGTTGCAGGTATTGTTCACCCGGTAGCGGGTTTTGAGCTGATTGAAGGTATCACTATTGTAGCGGAGTAAGGTGACCGCCAGCGTCCGCGGCACCTGATTTTCCCTTCTTTGATTTTAAATTTGATTCATGTAAATTACAGACTCTGTAGTTATGTTCAGGCTTCTTTAGATGCTTGTGACACCCCGGTCGGGCTGAGTTGGGTGGTAAATATCAGTTATTAATGCCATCAAGTCGTATTATTCATTCATTTATGTTTGTTAACTGTTAAAAAGGGGCATTGTTGTTCTGTTGGCTGGCCTTGTCTTCACGAGAGACGGCATCACGACCAAGTTTGGGAATTGGGCCGTGACAGAAAGAAAAGAGAAAAGACAAAGTAAAAGTGCAAAAGTTAGAGAAAGAGAAGAAAAATATATGTGAAAAAGACAAGGAAAGAAAGGTCGGCAGAATGAAAAAGGACTACAAAATGTGTATGCGTTGAATTCATTTACAATTGCGGTGTTGTCCTGCCACATGTTCACATCTTGCTGAAGATTTTAGCTGATTCCTCTGCATATAAATAGGCAGTCCCTTCTTCAGTTGAAACCATCCCTCACAATATTCTTCTTTCTCTCTCAACATCAATAAAGAGCTATTCTCTGTGTGGTCGTGGAGTAGGCAAAAATTTTCGAACCACGTAAATCTTGTCTTGTCTTGTTTTGAGAGTTTTTATTATTTTTCTCTTGAAATTATTATATCCTTCATTTATTCCGATACACTTACCAACAATTGGTATCAGAGCACAGACAACATAATTCTGGTAGACACAAAATATATAGTGTTGGTGCAATTTACTATTCTCGGGAATAGTGCAAGACTATTGGTCACTACTCGCAATAGTAAAGTACTATTCATAAATAGTGAAGTACTATTCACAAATAGTAAATACTATTCACAAATAGTAAGGCACTATTTACATACCTTTTTTTTAATGCGAAATGGCATCGGAAGAAGGGAAGGTTAAGATTGACAAGTTCAATGGCAAAGATTTTGGTTTTTGGAAAATGCAAATAGAGGATTATTTGTACCAGAAAAAATTACACTTACCTCTGACCGAGGTGAGACCAGAGACTATGGCCAAAGCGGATTGGGATCTATTAGATCGCCAAGCTTTTGGCGTGATTCGTTTGACGCTAACACGAAATGTGGCGTTTAACATCATTAATGAGAAGACCACTGCAGGCCTGATGAAGGCGTTATCAAATATGTACGAGAAGCTATCTACTTCAAATAAAGTCTATTTGATGCGTCGATTGTTCAACTTAAAAATGACAGAAGGTGGATCAGTCATGGAACATATCAATGAGTTTAATACAATATTAACTTAGTTGAGTTTTGTTGATATAACAATTGATGATGAAATCAGGGCGTTGATTCTACTATCATCTCTACCGGAGAGTTGGTCTGCAATAGTAACTGCAGTTAGCAGTTCATCAGGAAGTACCAAACTCAAACTGAGTGATATTAGAGACTTGGTTCTAAGCAAAGATATTTACCGAAGAGAATCAAGTGATTCCCCAGGACTTGCTTTTAGTACCGAAAGCAGGGGGAGAATCAACCAAAGAGGACAGAGTCATGGTCGTGGCAGATCAAAGTCAAGGAGAAGAGGACAATCCAAAAATTGCAAGGACATTACTTGTTGGAATTGCGATAAAAAGGGTCACTACAGTAGCCAGTGTAGAGAACCAAAGAAAAAGAAGGAAGAAAATTCATCAAATGTAATTGCTGAACAAGTCGGTGATGCACTAATTTGTTGTGCAGACAATCCAGCCGAATCTTGGATTCTGGACTCAGGTGCATCCTTTCACTCTACATCATGCAAAGAATTATTTCATAATTATATTGCTGGAAAATTTGGGAAAGTTTATCTAGCAGACGGGGAACCTCTCAACATTGCCGGAAAAGGTGAAGTTCATATAAAGACTTCACAAGGCACGCTATGGAAATTGAAAAATGTACGACATGTTCCTGGCCCTAAGAAAAATCTGATATCTATGGGTCAGATTGACGGTGAAGGATATACAACAACATTCGGCAACGGATCATGGAAGATAACCAAAGGGAATTTGGTTGTAGCACAAGGATTCAAAAGGGGAACACTGTATGCAACTGCAATAGAAAGAGATGCTATAGCAACAGTTGATCATGGTCGTGATACAACATTGTGGCACCGGAGGCTCGGGCATATGAGTGAGAAGGGAATGAAGCTTTTGGCATCCAAAGAAAAGTTTTCAAACCTAAAACATGTTGAATTAGGTTTGTGCGAAGATTGCATTTACGGGAAACAAAAGAGAGTTAGTTTCTCAAAGGTGGGAAGGACGCCAAAGAAAGAGAAGCTGGAACTAGTGCATACAGATGTGTGGGGACCAACTCCTGTAATTGTCTAGGAGGCTCATGCTATTATGTCACATTCATTGATGATTCCACAAGAAAGGTATGGGTTTATTTTTTGAAAAATAAATCTGATGTGTTTGTTACCTTTAAAAGATAGAAAGTTAAAGTTGAAAATCAGACAAGTCTAAAGTTAAAATGTCTGAAGTCTGAAAATGGAGGAGAGTATGATAGCCAAGAGTTCAAAGCATTTTGCTCAGAGAATGGGATCAGAATGATCAAGACAGTTCCTGGAACACCGGAACAAAATGGCATTGCTGAGAGGATGAATCGAACCCTGAATGAACGAGTGAGAAGTATGAGAATACATTCCGGATTGCTGAATTATTTTTGGGCCGAGGCTATTAATATGACATCTTACCTCATAAACAGGGGACCCTCTGTACCACTGAATTTTGAAATTCCTGAGGAGGTATGGACAGGAAAGGAGGTAACTCTCTCACATCTAAAAATTTTTGGTTGTGTTGCTTATGTGCATGTAAACTCTAATGATAGAGATAAGCTTGATCCTAAAGCCAAGAAATATTTCTTTATTGGTTATGGTGATGATAATTTTGGTTATCGGTTTTGGGATGATCAGAATAGAAAGATACTAAGACACAGGAATGTCACATTTAATGAAAATGTGATCTACAAAGACAAGCTTGAAGTAGAACCAACCAACACCAGCAAATAGACAATGTCTGAAACAGTTGAGTTAGAAGAAATCTCAGAAAATGAAGTGGCTAAAGGGATTACAAGTGATTCTGAAATTGAAGATGAAGAACCAAAAGGTGAATTTGAAGAAGAACTAGAAGCCGAACTTGGATCAGAACCAGAACCGGAACCAGAGATAGAATCAAATGCAGAACCAAATCTGGAATCAGGACCTGAATAAAATTCGGATTCTGTTACTCATGAACCTATATTGAGGATATCTAAAAGAGTCACGAATCCTCCAGATAGGTTAACTCTCTCTCTTCACTATTTACTTCTAACTGATGCTGGGAACCAGAGCATTTTGTTGAAGCAATGCAGGTGATAGAATCTGATAAGTGGAAGCTAGTCATGAAAGAAAAGATGAATTCTCTTCAAAAGAATAAAACATGGATACTTACGGAGTTACCAAAAGGAAAGAAGGCATTGCAGACCAAGTGGGTGTACACAGTCAAGGAAGAGCATGATGGTAAGAAGAGATACAAAGCATGATTAGTAGTAAAAGGCTTTCAGCAGAAGGAAGGAATTGACTACACTGAGATCTTCTCTCCTGTAGTCAAATTAACTACTATCAGGTTGGTGCTAAGTATCGTAGTTGCAGAAAATTTGCATTTGGAGCAACTAGATGTTCAAACTGCTTTCTTGCATGGTGACCTTGAAGAAAACATCTACATGAAGCGACCTGAAGGTTTTCAAGTTTCTGGTAAAGAAAACCTTGTGTGTAAGTTGATTGAAACAAGCTCCCCGACAATGGTATAAGAAATTTGATGGGTTCATGCATAAAAATAGTTTAACACGATGTGAGATGGACCATTGTTGTTATATCAAAAATCTTGATGAATCCTATATCATTTTACTGTTGTACGTTGATGATATCGTAATTGCAGGATCTAGCATAAATGATATCAACTTGGTTAAGCAACAACTAGCGGGGGAGTTAGAAATGAAAGACTTAGGGCCAGCTAAGCAAATGCTTGGGATGAGGATTAGCAGAAACAGGTCAAAAGAAACCTTAAAGTTGTCTCAAGAAAAGTACATACAGAAGGTACTAAGCAGGTTCAGTCTTCATGATGCAAAGACCAGAAGTACTCCACTTGGAAGCCATCTTAATATGTCAAAGAACCAATCACCTAAGAAGATGAAGAAAGGAAGTACATGTCTAAAGTTTCGTATGCTTCAGCAGTAGGAAGTTTGATGTATGCTATGGTTTGCACTCGACCTGACATAGCCCATGCAGGCAGAGTTGTCAGTAGATACATGTCAGATCTAGGAAGGGAGCATTGGGAAGGTGTAAAATGGATATTGCGATATCTCAAAGGCACCTCAGGTATGGCACTTTGTTTTAAAAGGAGCAATACTATCTTACAAGGTTTTGCTGATGCAAATTTAGGCGGCGATCTGGATAGTCGAAAAAAGTACCACTGGCTACGTGTTCACTTTAGGTGGTACTGCTATTAGTTGGATGTCCAGACTTCAGAAAAGTGTTGCTCTATCTACCACTGAAGCAGAGTATATGGCAATCTCAGAAGCTGGAAAAGAGATGATTTGGCTCAAGAATTTTCTTAAAGAGCAGGACAATTGTGAGCTTTTCAGCGATAGCCAGAGTGTAATTCATCTTGCCAAGAATCCAGTGTTTCATGCAAGATCGAAGCATATCCAGTTGAGATATCATCATATCCGAGAGTTGATAAATGAAGGAACTCTTTCCCTGCAGAAGATACCAGGATCAAAGAACCCGTCAGACATGTTGACCAAAATTGTCTGTATTGACAAACTGAGGCTATGCACCGCCTTAGTTAGCCTTCAAGATTGATAATGTGAAGGCGGCACCATAGAATAGCAAATCCTTTTTTTTAATTTCTTTCTCGATGTAACATAGGTTTGAAGGGGAGATTGATAGGAGCAAACCTTGCTATTGTTTGTAAAAGAAAGAAAAGAGAAAACAAAGTAAAAGTGCAAAAGTCAGAGAAAGAGAAGAAAAAGATATGTGAAAAAGACAAGGAAAGAAAGGTCGGCAGAATGAAAAAGGACTGCAAAATGTGTGTGCGTTGAATTCGTTTACAATTGCGGTGCTGTCCTGCCGCATGTTCACATCTTGCTGAAGATTTCAACTGATTCCTCTGCCTATAAATAGGCATTCCCTTCTTCAGTTGAAACCATCCCTCACAATATTCTTCTTTCTTTCGTGGAGTAGGCAAAAATTACCGAACCACGTAAATCTTGTCTTGTCTTATTTTGAGAGTTTTTATTATTTTTCTCTTGAAATTATTATATCCTTCATTTAGTCCGATACGCTTACCAACATCAACATCTTGAAGATTCTTGATGGAGGAACAGGAGAAGCGTATCAGTGTGTAGCCGATGTTCAAAGCAGAATGAATCAATGAAGGAGGTGGCTCTTGCACATTTGGATTGATTCTTTCAGCTTCCCATATAATATCACAACTACCAGTAGTAGTACTCTCTACTCAAATTAAACTTCTTTTTCTTTGTGGAATTCTTGCTTGATTGCAACACTGCATCTTTCCTATCCACATTAACATGATATCATGCATTGATGTATTATCCAAACCTTCATGCATTAGACTTTGTTATGCAATTCCTCTAGGTGAGGAAAAGTTGTTTCAATTTAATGAAGTTTTTTCATAGATAACGGAGCAAGAGTAGCAGCCTGTACAACTGAATTATCTACACATGTAGAGCTAGCTGCAACAGCAACTACAGATGCATTTTAATTTTGTAAGACTTAGTACTATTTTTACTTTGACGTTTTACTTTCTACAACGTTTTTTTCCTGAAATGGGGTCAGATATTTTTGCCAGTTGGTGTCAATGTTGCGTTGTTATCAATCTGTGATTCTTTTTCTTTATTTTTTCTTACTGTTTTTTATTTACACTGATAATTTTCAGCATTCCACACCTACAATTTCTTTTCCTCTTTAATATGAGGCCAACACTATTTCTATCTAAGCGTTAAACCTGAATCGGCAGCGCCCTTAATGTTGGTCAGGCGCCTGACTCAAATTGCACTGAAGTGAGGTGATATTAGTTTTGATACATTTGATCACAAACTCATCTGACTTTGATAAAAGAAAAACTAATTCATGAGGTGAGGAGTTATGAATCAAGTTATATGCTTATATTACTATTGTTTTGTTGCTTTAGGTTTTCCAAAATTGAGCATATTTGGTCACTATCAAAATTTGTAAAAAATCTCTATTTGTTTTGATTTAGTGGGAATTTTGATTAGAGAAGATTTTTTAAGCAGAAACACTAGGAAAATCCCGTCAAATTTCAAAAATTGGAGCACCAAAGACTGCACCACACATTAGGTATGACAATTTGAGCCCAAACACATCTAACCCGTCCAACTAGCCCAGAGATTAATGGGTTGGGCTACAAACATTTTAGCTCATGGGTCAATTTGGGTTGAGCCCAAGTTAACCCATTATTTTTTAGAGATTGTTTCCTTCCTATACCATATATGAAACTTTATTACCAAATATGTGCATAGTATCTAAATTACCCGCCTAGTCCATATTTTTCCTACAATTTCTGTACCATTCGTTTAATAGGGCAGAATCTTTCCCGATGAAGCTACAGTGTGTTTCAACTCAAAGCTATGAATCACGATTGATCTTCAAACATCCATACACTTAGGCAAGCTTCACGTTACAATATGGCAGTAACTTTGAATTTGGCTAGAGAGAAGACGATGCTACAGTAAGTCTTAAAAACGATTTTAAGATCTGTTGCAAATGATTGTAGATTTTAGGAAAAAAAGAAGGAGATTGTTAACAATGAGAAGGATGTTCTATTGGGACCAATTTTGAGATGTTACCTTGCCGGATGCCGGAATTATGGCCGATCCAGATATTTTCCACCATTGACAGCCATTAAAAAGCTTGAAAGCTTTGAATTCAAATTTGGGTTTTCAAAAATTATTATTTGTTTGGATTGGGTGTTGTTGAAAATAATCGGGAATATGGTTTGGAGTTTATATCTCGATTTTGAGGGGTTTTGGTGAAGATTAGACTTGGTTTTGATTGAATTTCAGTTTGAAACTCGAAGAAGAAAAAGAAGAAGACATATTGCAGAAATTGTAGATAAATTGTATTCTGATTTTAGAAGTTTTATTTTATATTTTCACAAATAAAAAACTGCTAAAACTTCTACAAATCTTCTAAAAACGCAATTATGTCAAAAATACCAATTATGCTACAATTAAATGAGAATTGGGATAATACAAATAATTTATAATTTATCTACAAAATATCTACAAACTAGATACATTGAATTTTTATATCCCAATTGTCATTCAATTGTAGCATAATGATTGTAGATTTTAGAAAGAAAAAAAAATAATAGGAGATTGTTAACAATGAGAAGGGTGTTCTTTTGGGACCAATTTTGAGATGTTACCTTGTCGGATGCCGGAATTATGGCCGATGAATAGTGATTTAAGAAATTGTAGAAGAAGATGACATATTGCAGAAATTATAGATAAATTGTAGATTATTTGTATTTTGATTGTAGATGCTTTATTTTCTGTTTTCACAAATATGAAACGGCTAAAACTTCTACAAATCTTCTAAAAAAATACAATTATGTCAAAAATACCAATTATGCTACAATTGAATGAAAATTGAGATATAAAAATTCAATGTACCCAGACTGTAGATATTTTGTAGATAAATTGTAGATTATTTGTATTATCCCAATTCTCATTCAATTGTAGCATCTACTGCTGCTCGATCTTGCAATGTCAAAGTGTTGGCCGTAGGTTTTACAGCGTTTGCATAATCCATAGGTGTTGTAGTGCATGGCTGGGTGATGTTAGGGGGAGGTTGGGGAGGAGGCCCAACGAGTGAGGGTAGCTGGCCACTGGCCATAGTGGCCATGGTTGCACTGCGTAAAGGAGCAGTGATCTATCAACTCTAATGTTTTCCTTCAGGAATCTTGAAAAAGATAGATCAACCCAGATTTTCACGACAACACTCTCTTGCACCAAAGATTATTCTTTAGCACCTTAATAACTATGACAAGAAATGCATCAGCTTATGCTAATTCGATGCTACAGTAGTTCCGAAAAACTTTTTAAAATTTAGTTTTGGTTTTAGCTTCAAACCTGTGAATCACGCTTAAAAACAAACCATCCAAGTTGATCTTCAATCATCCACCTTCACGTTACAATAAGCAGAAACTTGCAAGGGCATCAAACATTGAAATTGGCTAAAGAGAGCTCGATGCTACAGTAGCTCTTAAAAACAATTTAAAGATCTGTTGTGAATGATTATAGATTTTAGGAAGAAATCAAGCGAAAATTATTCACAATGAGAAGAGTGTTCTTTTGGGACCAATATTGTGGTATTTCCTTGCCGGATGTCGGAGTTATGGCCGATGAATAGTGACAAAATCACTATTCATGGTCTTCCTAGAGAGAAGAGAGAGGATTGTGACCTTAATTGGGAGATGGTATAGAATTGGTAATTTGGTATACTAAATGTAATTAAGTCAAACCTTAAACATTGAGGGTAATAAGGTTTCCTATGTGGCATATGAATGTAAAAATCCCTATTTTTTATGGCCCATTCTGACCCATTTAATAACTCAAATAAAACTCATGAAACTCACCCAAAACAAAGGATCTTAACCCAACTTTTCTAGAAATTTACTTAGTTGCCCTAATTTTTTTTTTTTGTATTTTTAATTTTCTGTTCTTGTGTTT
>MU733968.1:4560-16121 GCA_026770625.1 Nicotiana glauca | reverse complement strand
CACCCCCAACCCCCACCCATAAAATATTTATCAACTTACATATTTTAAGGTAAAAAATTTTTTTTATGCAAGATGAGCATGGTTCTAAAATATAGGTCAAGTTGGGGGGGTTGGGTTATGACCCATTGTTTAGCCTATCTTGACCCAGCCCATCTTAACCCTAATACACTTTGGGCTGGGTTGGACAATGACCCATTTATTGACCTAATTCATCTTGACCCGCCCAAATTCAGTCCAACCCACCCATTTGCCACCCCTACCACACATAAAAGAAATAGGACAAAATAGTAGAAATTACATCCCTAAATACAACACTACTCACAAGGAAAAGGCCAAAATAGAATAAACTCTAAAGATTGCATTTTATATGACGCTCTTTCTTTTTTAATCATTAAAAAAAAAATGTCACCTTTACTTACTTAGAAACAATATATTTTTAATATTTCTACTTTATCCTTAATTAATTGATTTAAAGCCGCACAAATATTTATTGGTTTATTTTAAACAAAAAAATTTGAAGAGTCTTATACCTTCTTTTTTGAACCCGGTGACAAGTCAAAAACACGGCTATATAAAAGAGTAAAGGCAAAATAGCATAAATCACCCCTAAACTTGGCTCAAATTATAAATATCCTCCCCGAACTATGCCCCGTCTTAATTACCCCTTCAACTTGACCTTTTGAGAGCCATTACCCCCCCTGACACTGATGTGGCAAAAAGTATGGGTACACTCACCTGCCACGTGGATTTTTCTGTCTATGTGGTATTTTTTTTTTAAAAAATAATTTTTTTACCTTTTTAAGAATATTATTTTTTAGATAATTTTTTTCGAATACTATTTATAATAAAATTTGGATAGAACTGCATTATTTAGGCTACATATTTTTAATTGGTAAAAAATAATAAAGTTTTAGTTAATATTTTTTTGAATTTGACCTGAAAATAAAGATTTATACAATTAAAATAAATAGTCAAGGCATCTAAAAAGTTATAAAAAATATGTAGTTTGAAATTAACTATTTGGCTATAATTTTTTATATAGCTATAAATTACAGTGCTATATTTTTTTTTACAGAATTTACCTAAAAAGGTAAAAATACACAGTTGAAATAAATAGTCATTGCAATTGCAAGAAATTACAAGTGCATATGTACACTCTTTTTATTTTTTCTTTTGATGCAATGACTATTTATTTCAATTATGTATTTTTAATAACTTTTTAGATGCCTTGACTATTTATTTCAATTGTATAAATCTTTATTTTCATGTCAAATTCAAAAAATGATTAACTAAAAATTTATTAGTTTTGGCTAAATATTTTATAGTTATATCCAAGTTTTAATATAAATTTTATTCGAAAAATTATCTAAAAAAGTAATATTCTTAAAAAGGAAAAAAAAAATATTTTATTTTTCAAAAAAATGTCACATATACAGAAAAATCCACGTGGCATGCGAGTGTACCCACACTTTTTGCCACATCAGCGTCTAGGGGAGGGTAATCACCCTCAAAAGGCCAAGTTGAGGGGGGTAATTAAGACCGGACATAGTTCATGGAGGATACTAATAATCTAAGTCTAGTTTAGGGGTGATTTAAGGTATTTGACCACCCGAAACTCACCCGAGTCCCCCAGGACCTCAACCAAAAGCACCAACACATCCTAAAACCTTATTGAAACTTGCTCCAATCATCAAAATACCTCAAACAACATCAAATCACTCAAAACACATCGGATACGCTTTCGATAAAAAACATAATCAAACCATGTCCGAATGACCTGAAACTTTGCACACACAACCCAAATGACATAGCAAAGCTACTGCAACTCTCGCAATTCCATTCCGGCCCCTGGATTAAAATCTCAGCTACCAACCGAAAATCGCCAAAATATTAACTTCGCCAATTCAAGCCTAATTCTACTCCGAACCTCTAAAACCCATTCCGATCACACTCCTAAGTCATAAATCACCTCCCAAAGCTAATTGAACCATTGAAACTCACATCTGAGCCCTCTAACACATAAGTCAACATCCGGTTGAGTTTTCCATCTTAAGCCTTCTTAAAAGAGACTAAGTGTCTCCAACCTTATCAAAATCATTCTGAACTCTATCCAACCAACCCGATACCAAAAAACACGGATAACGAAGCATAAAGAAGCAAAAATGGGGGAAACAAAGTTGTAACTCATAAGACGACTGACCGGGTCGTCACATCCTCTCCAACTTAAACAAACGTTCGTCCTCGAACGAGTCAAGAAACATACCTGAAGCCTCAAATAGGTGAGGATATCTGCTCTGCATCTCATGTTCGGTCTCCCAGGTATCCTCCTCCATGGCCCAACCTCTCCACTGCACCTTCACTGAAGCTATATCCTTTTACTCAACTTCTGAACCTGACGCTCATAAATAGTCGTTGGATCTACATCATAAGTCAAATCACCCTCCAACTAAACTGTGCTGAAATCTAGAACATGGGACGGGTCTCCAATATTCTTCTGGAGCATATAAACATGGAAAACTGGATGCACACTTGACAAGCTGTGTGGCAAGGCAAGCTCATAAGCCACCTCCCCAATCCTCCGAAGTACCTCAAAAGTCCCAATAAACCTCTGACTCAATACCAAAATCAATATCCCTGTCTGGTGGCATGCCCGGTAGGTTTGCAAAAAATACATCAGGGAATTCCCTCACAACTAGAATGGAATCAATACTGGGAGCCTCAGCTCTGACATCCCTCACAAAGGCAAGATACGAGAGACAATCGTTCCCAACCATACGCTGGGCTTTCAAGAAAGAGATCACTCTACTAGGAACATAATCAGTCAGACTACGCAACTCAATCCGCGGTACACCCGGATATAGTATCCCTAATCAAAAGTTTGAAAAGTCTTATTCCTTATCTCAGATTTTTCATCTTCAACCTCAATTAAAAAGGTTAGTATGGTTATTTAACTGAGTTTTTATGTATGGTGCAATTTCTTCAGTTTCTTTGTATTTTTGCTCCTTCTTCTTTCTCCTGATTAGGGTTTCATGTATATATTCTACATCAGATATCACTACTAGAAAATGGCTATTTTGCGACTTCAAAAACGGTCAGAAAGTGGTCAGAAAATGTTAATTTGCGATTACTTTGAGACCGAAAAGTCGTAGTCGCAAAATAGTTGGTTTGAAATAGTTTGCGACCGAATCGGTCCGTAATTTGCGACTACTGCGGTCGCTAAGGCAAAATAAAAACAACTAATAAATACGGTAAGTTTCGGACAGACACAATCGCAAACAGGTTAAATTAAATTTTAATTTTATATTAACTTTCCCACCACTTCGGTCGCAAATAGTATATATAATTATAATAATATTTAATTTTATTTGAGTTTTCCCACTACTGTAGTCGCAAAGTTGATTTAAAATTATGTATTTTTTTATTGTTCTGACTTCCGTGGTCGCAAATCTAATTTAAAACTATTTATTTATTCGTATTTCTAACTACAGTAGTCACAGATGTTCCTGAATCTGAAATATTTTGATGCATTTTGCGACTACTATGGTTGGAAATAAGTCAAAAAACTGGCAATTTTTTGCCAAATTCCAGCTCTTTTAAAGCAATACCACCTACCAATTCAAATATACAACAACCAATTAATCTACCATGCTAACTAATCAATCCACCATTGCAACTAATCAAATCCATAAAATGCAAAACATAAATATTTGTCACTAAAACATTCAAAAAGAGTTAAACATTCTGGCACCATTCAATCTAGTCTAAAATATTACAATCATAGTCAAGTATAAATATTACCAAGTCTAAACATCCAACTACAACAAATAATAATGTCTCAACCATCAATAACCATAACAAACTAAAACTCATTATCCCCGCCATCGTTGCCATTCGAAGGAGCAAATGGACGTCCGCTCATAAATTTCTCCACTAGACTCTTCAATTTGTTAAAATTTGCGCGATCTTCTTTCCGTTCCTCCTTCAATTCTTCAACTTCTTTTCGTAATGTTTCCACCTCTTCGTGATCTTGCGAATAACTAGCATCACCAGACAATAATGTCGGAGAACGACCTATAAAATATTGTGATCCAAGACCATAGGTTCTACCTTTCTTTGCGCCACCAACCAGCTGTGTCCATAATGAAGCTACATCATTGTGTGACACTTGGGTTGAGATACTATCCTCGGAATCGGGTTGACTTTGACGCCATTCCTCAAAACGTTGTTGATAGGCTTCCTGAAATTAAAATGGAGACCAAAAAGATATTCAGATAGAGTACCAGCAGATTTTCCCTCTTTGTCACCACAGTAAACTGATATTTGCACGTAGTCTTTAGCATTCATGAAAACCTCACAAGCAAATAGCAAATAATTAAGAGTATTATGTTGATTCATAGACATAAATCGTGAAACAATTATCAAATACAAAGGTGGATCATAAATTAATTGGAGTAGACATGGAAGGAAAGCAGGTTCCAGAGGTAGTCTGCACCCATTGAAATAGTTTACCCTTGCAAACTGATACCTAGATGTACATAAAACACAGCAGCGCTTCAGCCAAAACAAAAGAAAACCAGCAACAAATAACAAACAATTGAAGAGTATTATACTGCAGCTAGGGAAGGAGTATCAGCTATCTTTTGAGGATTATATATTGGGGCATCAACTATGTAGAAAACAAACCCCTTGAACTTAAAAACAGCACTGATTCAAATCCTTTTCATGGCAAGGGACCATGCTAGCTCCTATCATTTTCAAGAAGTTGTAACAAGAATCAGATCAAGCATTCCTTTCACATATTATACCATTGGAAAAAAAAAGGAAGGCAACAGAGTTAAGCATACAAAAGAGCACTTGCAATAGAAAAAACAAAACATGCTTAACTTGTTTCTTAATAACTCAGAATCAGTCATGTTTTTCATCTCTGCATTCACCAAGGACTACCAGAATATACATTGAAACTTGATGCCATTGCTCGGATTAGTAACCTAAGATAAAGTTACTTTGTGACTTTCCTGTTTAATGTCTATGTCTCACCATCAAATGCACTTCCATAAGAAAACTGCATAACTAAAGTCTTTCTAAACATGCTTGCTGTGAAGATATAACAAAAACTAATGCATATCCCAAGCAATGGGATATTCAGAAAGAGCACTTCATCCATTATCGTTAATGGCCTATGTATATTGCTAAACCATGGAATAAAAGGAGAAAAGAGTGACTGTTTCTATGACTGACCGAGTGGAACTAAGCTCATGGTATATGGAACCACTGTGGCAACATAAAAAGGCTTTGGCGCGAGATCAGAAAGGCTACAGAGGTGTCTCATCTTCCTTGTCTCAAAGTGATACAAATAGATATTAACTGAAACCCTCATAAGCAAGATGTTATCCTTGAAAGCTAGAGTCCCAATCCAAGGGATATCATCAGTAGTGAAGTTACTTGCCAGCTTTTCAGCTATCCTGAACAGATACTTGTTGTTTTTATTTTCCAGCTAGTTGCCTGGGATGATTGTTCTTAGGGCACTCTGATTATTTCACAACTATGAGGTAGAGACAAAGACAAAGCATGACTTGGCTAAGGAAAAGACTAGTACTCCATATTTTATTTGCCTATTGCAACATTTACTAATAGATAAGTTTTTACTATAAAACTATATGGACAAAGTTTACATAATAACCAACTTTGTTAATATTTGCCAGAAGAGTAGGATATATATATATATATATATATATGGTAGTTCAAGTAAACTAAATGAATCGGGAACTCAACTTTCAGTTGGTACTTGAGCTAAAAGACAAATGAATAGCTAGCGGAGATCATTCAAAATCACCTTCAAATGAGAATATATGGTTATAGTATTTGGAAGGTGCAATCAAGAATGTATTTGTAAGGACTCTCTTCTCAGAATCCACTCTTCTAATAGCTAAAGACATATGCAGAGAGAAAGTTGAACTTATACAAAGAAACATAAGGTACTTCTTTTAACATCAACCACAAGTATTCATATTTAGTGTAACATGACCAGATTCTACTGAATATATAATTATGAGACTGAAAAAACCAAGAATAAAACATAGTTTAGAACTTCACATGAGTAGCACCAATTCTTGCTGTAGTGCTCATATAAAATCTGTGTTTACATCAAAATATGTAGGCATTATACTGGTCAGGATCTAGACCCTCTTAGTTTGCGAGAGCTACAGATCCTTGTCTTATGACTAAAAGAATCATCAACCCCAACAAATCAAAGAAGAAGAAGAAAGAAGAAGAGAGAAAAAGGAAATAGAAGGAACTTACATATACTCTTGCAGCACGCGGCTCAACCCATTGTGTTGTCCCATCCTTTTTCTTTTTCAAATGCTTGTCCTCAAAGACCTCAGCATAAGTCACAGCTCTCCCTTTTTTCTTTTCCTGCAAAAAAAAATTAAGTTAGATAAAGTTCAATTACATCTAGTTAAAATCAAAACAAATATAATAAGAAAGTTACCATTCTCCTTCGATGGGTCTCTATACTAATTGAACCCCCAGTGTGCAATGAGCCAAACGTATTGGAGGCTCAGGCAGCATTTGCAGCATTGCTCCTCTTCTTAAATTCTTCAGAAGCCCATATCACAATAAGTCTATCCCAATAGTCTTTTAGTATCCAACCGGGGTTCTCGCCCTTCTCTCGAGCTTTATGAAGGAGATTTTTAAGTCGGTTAGCAGCTTTTTTCTCGAAATTATGACTTATTTGCTGATGATATTTGGGAATCCATGCACACCTTGTCTGCAAATTATTTAAAACATTAGATGAAATAAGGGTAGTTTGATAAATAATACAAAATTTATGGATTTTGTACCCTAAATTGATTCCACATCTGTTCTCTGTAAGAATACTGTATATCTGACCATTTACTCCAAGCATCTCGATAAAATGCTTTTAACACAATCCACAACCACCTTCGTAGATTCATTGGAGGGAATAAACCTGCATTAAAATTAACACATGTTAAAAATATATTCAACAATTCAAACGAATAATAAAGTAATTTCTTACCCAGAAGTCCCATCAGGAATGATAATCAGTCTATGAAGGGAATCATATGATACAATCTCTTCAAAAGTCTGAGTCTATGTATCATTAGGAGCAGGTGTAGATGTATCAATGGATGGGGATGACGGTATGGTAGAGTCTCCAACATGCGGCCTAGAAACAATAGGAGCGGATGATGATGGAGATGAAGATGGAACCATTGATGCGGAACCACTATTCGGACTAACATGGTGGCTTGGGTATGGAGGGAATGGTGACGGAGGCTGGTCAAGAAGATGGTATAGTGTGCTTGCTCTGGGAATTAGAGATAGGATTATATCGAACTGGATCACAAGGGGGCTAAGTGAAAAATCCAGGTGGCACTGAAGTCTGCTGAGGAGGCGGAGGAGGAGGAGGAGGAGGAGGAGGAGGATGAGGATGAGGATGAGGAGGACCCATAAATGGCACAGATGAGGTAGTAGGACCTGAAGTGTACTGAGGAAGTTAGGAATCGTGTCTTATCTTCTTTTTTTTACCCAGCGCCATCTGTGTAACATAAGTATATTAAAAGCATTAGATGGAATATGTTAAGACATAAAAAATGTAAAGAAATTCTTCAGCTTATTAAATTAAATGAATAATGAAAAAACATAAAAACCAACATGTCAATCCTCTTCGCTTGATTGATATTCATTATTTAATTCTTCCTCATCGCTTGTTTCATTTTCATCAAGAAATTCTTCCTCATCGCTTGTTTCATTTTCATCAAATGATTCTTCCTCGCTTGTTTCACGTTCATTGGTGGGATCTTCCTCCATGTTTGTATGAGATGTTCCTTCCCCAAAATCATGCTGATTTGCTCTACGAGTAAGGACCGAAGGATTATATTCTTCATATATGCCTTTACTATGCTGCAATTCACCCACTAATTCATTATCAACACTTTCTTGAACACTCAAAATATCATTCTGGTACGCGACTTCTAATGCATTCTCAACTTCTACTCTACCAACGGGCTTTGTTTTTATAACTATCCTCCATGTAAACTTATTCTTGCACAAAGGATAAGGAACATAATACACTTGTTTCACATTTTGTGCAATGATAAATGGATCATAGAATCCATACTCCTTCGTGTGGTTTATTTCAACTATTTTATATTGAGGGTGAACTTTTGTATCTCTAGTAGGTGTTGGATCATACCACTTACACCGAAAGCGTACCAATTTTTTTTCGGCCAACCTAAATGCTCTAGTTCTAAAATCCCTTGAAGCACACCATAATAATCAACATCTCTATCACCTTTTACCCACACCCTACTACTATTGGTTTTCTTACTGTTAGACCATTCTTCTGTATGAAACTTGTACCCATTGACAAAGTACTTAGACATCATTATGACTTTATTATAGTCAGGTCCCCAAGCTATATCACGCAAAAATGGGTCATTAATTCCATTCACTGGATTATGAACCTATATAAAGTTAAATAAAAGTTAGAATTTTAAAGATATATGTACTTAATTTGTAGACGCAAAATAGAACTTACAAACTCCTTAAACCACTCTGAAAATCTTGGATAAATAGCATCATGCCCGTTTACACCTATAAAGTAACTGCCGGACAAAATTATAACTTTCATTAATTAAAATAACTCTGATCTTGTAATAATCACCTTTAGTATAAATTAAGACTTACTTATAATAAGGTTGGACCTCTGGACAATTCAACAATACATGTGTTGTAGCAGATGTTTTCTCCATCTCGGTCAAATTTTGCTTTTTACTAGTTTTCAGACCTCTACCTGGATGATTGAATATGTAAAATGGTGGTGCCAAAGGATCATTAACACCTCCATCATCATGCTGATTTGGCCTATTTCTCAAACATGGCACATCATGTTCAAAATAATATGAACAGAAAAAAAAAAAAGTTTCTTTAGCCAGATGTGCCTCGCATATCGATCCCTCAATCCTAGATCGATTTTTTACGGTCATCTTACATTTTCCAATAGTCCTACATAGCACAATGTTTAGATGAAATAATGTTTAATTAAAACAAGTCAAGGAAAAATAATTTAAAGCCATTACCTCTCTTAAGGATACATCCATCTACATTGCACAGGCCCTCCAAGTCGTGCCTCTTGTGCAAGATGAATTGGAAGATGTTCCATTATATCAAAAAACCCAAGAGGAAAAATTTTCGCCAGCTTGTTTAAAGTTAAGCAAATGTTACTCTCCATGTAAGCTAAGTTCTCAAACTTTAATGTGCTAGAACACAACTCCTTGAAAAATAAACTTATCTCAGTAATGGGTTTCCATATTCTATCAGGCAAGCCTTTGAATGCAATAGGCATCAAAGATTCGAGGAAAATGTGACAATCGTGGCTCTTCATAGACGTCAACTTACCTTCTTTCATGTCAACACACCTGGATAAGTTTGATGCATATCCATCAGGCATCCTCAAATTCTTAACCCAATCACAAATCTCTCTTCTCTCATCCAAAGTGAATGTATAACTAGCCTTGGGCTTCTGAATCTTGTTGTTCAAGTATGTCAGGTATAACTCACTTCGCCTACAATATTCCTTTAAGTCCATCCTAGCCTTCAAGTTATCTTTTGTCTTGTTATTGACATCCATTATTGTATTAAACAAGATGTCAAAAAAGTTTTTCTCGATATGCATGACATCCAAATTATGCCGAAGAAGATTATGCTTCCAATAAGGTAACTCCCAAAATATGCTCTGTTTAGTCCAATTATGTGTAACACCATAACCAGGTATCTTATTAGACACTGGAGACTCTGTTTCCTTTGGTAGAAACCTAACTATGTTCCAAATTTCTTCTGGCGACAATGGGGACGGTGGCTCCTCAAAATCAGTTTGGTTCTTCATAAATGCACTAGTATTTCTCCTAAACTCGTGATCCATAGGCAAGAATCGATGGTGGCAGTCAAACCATGTATTCTTTCCTCCATGTTTCAACGTGAATGCTTTTGTGTCTTCCATACAAGTTGGGCAAGCTAACTTTCCTGCAGTCGACCACCCGGAAAACATTCCATAAGCAGGAAAACCATTTATAGTCCACATCAAAGCAGCACGCAATCTGAAGTTTTGTTTAGTTGATATATCATATGTTTCCATACCTTCATGCCACAATAACTTTAACTCGTCAATTAAAGGTTGCATGTATACATCAATCAAACATTTCGGATTGCGCGGACCTGGGACAATGCAAGTTAGGAACAAATATGGACTTGTCATACACAGCTCAGGAGAAAGATTATACGGCGTAACAAACACTGGCCAACATGAATATGGTGCAGCAGAGACGGAAAAGGGAGTGAATCCGTCTGCACATAAACCCAATATAATGTTTCTTGGTTCACTAGCAAAATTCGGCAACACCTAATCAAAAAGCTTCCATGCTTCTCCATCTGACGGATGACACAGAATACCAGGTGGCCTTCTATTTTCATAGTGCCTTTTCATATGAGGAGCAGAGCTCATTGATGCATACAACCTCTTTAACCTTGGTATAAAGGGTAAGTAATGCATCGCCTTAACTGGAACCTTCTTGCTTTTTGAATTTATGACTTTTTTGTAACGAGGTTTGTTACAAAATTTGCAATTTTCTAAGGCTGCATCATCCTTATAGAATAACATGCAACCTTTTTCACAACAGTCAATCCTCTCTGATGAAAGTCCTAACTTAGAAACCAATTTCTTTGTTGTGTAGAAATCTTTGGATAGGTCAATTTTATTCGGATTAAGTTCATTCATAAGGCCAATGATAGAGTCCATGCCCGCTTGAGAAATACTTGAATCTGATTTAATACTTAATAATCTAACTGCAACAGACAACTTAGAATGCATTGAGCCTTCATACAATGGACGACTTGCTTGCTGTAATTGTTCATAGAAGCGCTTAGCATCCTCATTTGGTTCAGACTGAGCCTCCGGGTGCATCACAAAAGCATCCCTAACCATTTCACTGAATCGAGAATTTTCAGTATTATTCTCTGCTAATGGGCTACCCTCGCTACCAAAATTTTTTTGAAAAAACGACGTTATCAACACTAGCAACATCCTCTCCATTAATAGCCCGCACATAATAATTTTCCATAAATCTTTTTTTATAAAGATGAACTTTAACAACATCTGGCTGTAATAACTTTGCACCATTGCATTTCACACAAGGGCACCTAATTATCCCTTCACTGAGAAATTCATGAAGTGTTTTCGCTCTAGCCACAAATTTAGCAACCCCTTCTATAAATTCCTCCCTTAATCCACTACGATTAGGATAAGTCCGATTATACATCTGTCATACCTCCTTTTGGCGCGCCCGCCCCGAAGGGGTAAAATGGGCTAGGGAGTTTTTCCAATTTAAGTGACAATATTCGAAACGGGGTTATTTCATTTATTTTAGAGTCGCCACTTGGAATAAATTAAAGGTGTCCCAAGTCACCGATTTATTTAAATCCCGAATCGAGGAAATTTCGATTTTCCTAATGAAGTCTGCGAACCAGAAATTCTAAGTAAG
>MU733957.1:68882-91002 GCA_026770625.1 Nicotiana glauca | reverse complement strand
GTATCAACAACTGCCCCTCTTTACCCGGGAAGGATGAAAGAGTTGTCGGGTAAAGATATGATGGCCAATTTTGACTGAAAGTGGCGATTTGAAAAGAATTTGACCAAGCTCTGGTTTCTGAGCTACTACATATCTCTGGTTTTATAGGAATCAGGTCGTATGTAGTTCAGGAACCATTGACGGAACATGCCGATGGAGATTCAGAACGATGGACACGATGTTTGAGGGGACGCAAGAGGTATTTTGAAGCTTGATCGGCGGTGGGAACTGGAGCGGGATCGCTCCTACTGAGACGGTCGTTGCTAGCTGGTGTACCTGCAAGTGAGCAATATAGGTGTATATTGTGCATAAATTTAAAAGTGATGCAAGTTCCCATTGGACTATGAATGTTGTCTTCGGACAGTTAGGATGACGTCCTCAGACCATGATGTCCTGGGCCATGAAGTGCAAAATTAAGGGATTTGCAGGCTATGAGATGACGTTCTCAGGCCATGACGATGGTGCCTCCAAACCATGATGCCTTTGAATAATGATGTGCAGGATATAAAGTGGGGTCCTCGGGCCATGACATGGTGTTCTCGGGCTATGAGGATGATTCCTCTGAACGATGACGCCTTCGGATAGTTTAGCGATATTTCAGCCCATGAAATGCAAGATTTGGTGGTATTTCAGCCAATGCAAAAACATAAATGGCGATATTTCAGCCGACAGAAATTTAAATAAAGCAGCGATATTTCATCTGATGCAAAAAATGTAAATGGCGATATTTCAACCGACAGAAAAATAAAACAGGTGATGTTTCAGCCGATGCAAAAAATGTGAATGGCGATATTTTAGCCGATAGAAAAATAAAACAGGCGATGTTTCAGCCGATGCAAAAATGTAAATGGCGATATTTTAGCCGACAGAAAAATAAAACAGGCGATGTTTCAGCCGATGCAAAAATGTAAATGGCGATATTTCAGCCGATAGAACTTTAAATAAAGCGGTGATGTTTTAGTCGACGTAAAAGTAAAATGGCGATATTTTAGCCGACCGAAAGTATAGGTATAGATGATGATGGATATTTAAATATGAACTGGTGATCTTTCAGCCGATGTAGAATTTAAATAAAGTTTGGCGATATTTCTGCCGATTGCAAGACGTAAGTAAAAGGTGTCGATATTTCAGCCATGCAGGAGAGATAACATGGCGATATTTCAGCCGATGCAAATAAAGGTGGCGGTATTTCAGCTATGCAGGTGGAGGTAGAGCTTAACCTCGAAAGGCAGAAAGGTAGCCTTATACAATGCAAGAAAATGCAGGATGGAGACAGTGATTAGTCTCGAAAGGCAGAAAGGTAGCCTTATGCGATGTAGATAATGCAGATGGAGACAGTGCTTAGTCGCGAAAGGCAGAAAGGTAGCCTTATGCAATGCAGATGGAGACGATGCTTAGTCTTGTAAGGCAAAAAGGTAGCCTTATGCAATGCGAGAATGCAGATGGAGACAACGCTTAGTCTCGGAAGGTAGAAAGATAGCCTTATGCAATGCAGTCTCGGAAGGTAGAAAGATAGCCTTATGCAATGCAAAAAATGTATATGGAGACAACGCTTAGTCTCAGAAGGCAGAAAGATAGCCTTACGCAATGCAAAAAATGCAGATGGAGACAGTGCTTAGTCTCGGAAGGCAGAAAGGTAGCCTTATGCAATGCAGATAATGCAGATGGAGATGATGCTTAGTCTCGGAAGGTAGAAAGATAGCCTTATGCAATGCAAAAAATGCAGATGGAGACGATGCTTAGTCTCGGAAGGCAGAAAGGTAGCCTTATGCAATGTAGATAATGCAGATGAAGACGATGCTTAGTGTTGGAAGGCAGAAAGATAGCCTTATGCAATGTAAAAAATGCAGATGGAGACGATGCTTAGTCTCGGAAGGCAGAAGAGTAGCCTTATGCAATGCAAGAAGATAAAGAGACGGATAGTAGTGAGATTTCTTAGCTAATTGCCGATCACGATGTCATGACTGATAGGAAAGTTGTGTATGGATAGCGATTGCGGATAAGTGATGATCCTGAGAAGAGTTGCATTCTTGCAAAAGTATGCATATGTAAATATACCTAACGATTTTGCAGGTCGAGTGCCTGCATCCAAAAAAATCGTGAGTTTTTTAAGGGGGAAAGGCTAGTTCATTTTCCCCTGGCTTCCGGCGTTACATATCATTGGGGTAGCGTTGCTAAACAGCAGCAATTTGAACAATAGTTATGCATGATTTAGTAAATATAATGCAAGTAGAAAATAGTTTTCTTTAGATGAACCAACAATTGTGACATGGTTCAAGACATTGCAACCTCTCTTGCTCCGGAATTTTGAGGGTCCTCCTCAAAATTCTGCCCCAATTTACCGGACTGGCATTCCTGGCGATGAGTGGCTAAAAACTAACTTTGGAATTTTGAGGGTCCTCCTCAAAATTATGCCCCAGTTCCAATAATAGGGGGGAAATGGAATTTTTATTAAATTGTGACCGAACCCATAAGGCTGCCAACGTATCCCCTCTTAAACGGGAATCAGGTCAGGCGTAGTTCAAATTATATCATAAAGGGAATCATAAGTGGTTACATATAGTATCATTTCACTACATCTGAATTGATTGGCTTTGGCCAGACTTCTCCGTCCATTTCTGCAAGAATAAGGGCTTTTCCAGTTAGAACCAGATGAACCATGTACGGTCCTTGCCAGTTGGGAGAGAATTTTCCCTTGGCTTCGTCTTGATGTGGGAATATTTTCTTCAGCACCAACTGCCCTGGTGTAAACTTCCTTGGCTTAAATCTTTTGTTGAAGGCTCTGGACATTCTGTTCTGATACAACTGACCGTGGCAAACTGCATTCATCCTTTTCCCATCTATAAGGGCTAACTGCTCGTAGCGACCTTTTACCCATTCTGCGTCGTCTAGCTCTGCTTCTTGTATGATCCTCAAGGAGGGAATTTCTACCTCGGCAGGGATGACCGCCTCTGTACCATAAACCAGCATGTAGGGAGTTGCTCCGGTCAATGTGTAGACCGTGGTGCGGTGTCCCAGTAAGGCGAATGATAACTTCTTATGCCATTGTTTGTGACTTTCGATCATTTTTCTTAGTATCTTCTTGATATTCTTGTTAGCTGCTTCTACAGCTCCGTTCATCTGAGGCCTGTAGGCTGTAGAGTTCTTGTGTTTAATCTTGAATGCCTCACACATCGCTTTCATCAAATCGTTGTTGAGATTGGAACCATTATCAGTGATGATTGATTCCAGAATTTCGAATCGACATACAATAAGGTCACGGACGAAATCTGCCAAAACTTTCTTAGTCACTGCTTTGTATGACGCTGCTTCAACCCATTTAGTAAAATAATCCATTGCCACCAGGATAAATCTATGCCCGTTTGATGTGGCGGGCCTGATAGGTCCAATGACATCCCTCCCCCAGGCGGCAAATGGCCACGATGAGCTTGTTGCAGTAAGTTCGTTTGGAGGCACCTTTCATGTCTACATGTATCTGACTGCGATGGCACTTGCGAACGTACTAGATACAGTCTGTTTCTATAGTCATCCAAAAATACCCTGCTCGGAGTATCTTCTTTGCTAAGACAACACCATTCATGTGCGGCCCGCATGTCCCTGCGTGCACTTCGTCCAATAGTTTGGATGCTTCTTTTGCTTCGACACACCTTAGCAACCCAAATCGGGAGTCCTCCTATACAGGATTCCTCCGCTGTGAAAGAAGTTGTTGGATAATCTTCGAAGTGTGCGCTTTTGAGTAGTGTTGGCAAGTTCTGGATATTCTCCTGTTGTCAAGTATTCTTTGATGTCGTGGAACCATGGTTTTCCGTCCACTTCTTCCTCAACATGGGCACAATAAGCTGGCTGATCATAAATCTTTACTGGGATGGGATCAATGAAATTCGTGTCTGGATGCTGGATCATGGATGATAAAGTAGCTAATGCTTCAGCGAACTCGTTTTGGACCCTGGGGACATGCTGAAATTCCGTCTTTGTGAATCTTTTCCTTAACTCCTGTATGTGATGCAAGTAGGGGAGTATCTTAGAGTTCTTGGTCGCCCACTCTTCTCGAACCTGATGTATGAGTAGGTCTGAGTCCCCGATCACTAGTAACTCTTGAATGTTCATGTCAATAGCCATCTTGAGTCCCAGGATGCAAGCTTTGTATTCGGCCATATTATTTGTGCAAGGGAACCTGAGCTTGGCGGATACTGGGTAGTGCTGGCCGGTTTCTGATACTAGGACTGCTCCTATGCCAACTCTTTTTAAATTTGCGGCTCCGTCGAAAAACAACCTCCAACCATCGTAGGATTCTGCAATATCTTCTCCTACAAAGGACACTTCTTCATCAGGAAAATACGTTTTTAGGGGTTCGTATTCTCCTTCAATAGGGTTCTCGACAAGGTGATATGCTATGGCTTAGCCCTTGATTGCTTTCTGAGTCACGTAAACAATGTCGAATTCACTCAACAAGATTTTCCACTTGGTGAGCTTTCCAATGGGCATGGGCTTCTGGAAGATATACTTCAACGGGTCCATCCTGGATATGAGATAAGTAGTGTAGGCACAGAAATAATGCCTCAATTTCTGAGCTACCTAAGTCATGGCACAACAGGTGCGCTCCAATAGAGAATACCGGGTCTCATACGGGGTGAACTTCTTACTGAGATAGTAGATGGCTTGCTCCTTTCTCCTTGTTTCATCATGTTGCCCCAGAACACAACCGAATGCTCCATCCAAAACCGCGAGATAAAGTAATAGAAGCCTCCCTGGTTCGGGAGGAACCAAGACTGGTGGCGTTGACAGGTATTCCTTGATTCTGTCGAAGGCTTTCTGACAATCGTCGGTCTATCTAGTAGCAGCGTCTTTCTTCAGCATTTTAAATATGGGTTCACAAATGACTGTGGACTGGGCTATGAACCGGCTAATATAGTTGAGTCTTCCCAAAAAATCATCACGTCCTTCTTGTTTTTGGTAGTGGCAATTCTTGAATGGCTTTGACCTTTGACGGGTCCAATTCTATCCCTCGACGGCTCACGATGAAACCCAGTAGTTTTCCGGCAGGAACCCCGAATGCACACTTGGCGGGATTCAGTTTCAGATTATACCTTCTCAATCTGTTGAAGAACTTTCTCAGATCTTCCATATGATCAGTGGCTTTCTTGGATTTGATGATGACGTCGTCCACATATACCTCGATCTCCTTGTGTATCATGTCATGAAAGATAATAGTCATGGCTCTCATATAGGTAGAGCCAGCATTCTTCAACCCAAATGGCATCATTTTGTAACAGTACATTCCTCACGACGTGATGAAAGCCGTTTTCTCTGCATCTTCCTCGTCCATCCATATCTGATGATATTCAGTGAAACAATCAACAAAAGACTGCAACTCATGCTTGGCGCAGTTGTTGATACGAATGTGTATGTTTGTCAAGGGAAAGTCATCTTTGGGACTGGCCCAGTTGAGATCCCGGTAGTCGACACAGATTCTAACCTTCCCGTCCTTCTTTGTTACTGGCACGATGTTGGCTAACCGTGTTGGATCTCTACCACTCTGAGAACCTTAGCTTTGACTTGCTTAGTAACCTCTTCTTTGATTTTCAAACTCATGTCGGGCTTGAATTTCCTGAGCTTTTATTTTATCGGCAGATAGGTTGGATCTGTTGGTAGTTTGTGAGCTACAGTGGAAGTGCTGAGACCAGTCATGTCATCATACGACCAGGCGAATATGTCCTCATATTCCCTTAAAAATTTCGTACATTCTTCCTTCTCTGATGGAGACAAGTGAATGCTGATGCGAGTTTCTTTGACATTTTCCGCATCTCCCAAATTAATGACCTCAGTTTCTTCTAGGTTGGATTTAGGTCTATTTTCAAAATTCTCAATCTCTCTGATGACCTCTTCAGGTATCTCATCTTCTTGTGAGCCTATGTCCTTTTGTTTCGTTGTTTCTTTGCAAGTCACAGTCGTTGGTTCATCGTCAAGATAAGTAATAGCAATGTTGTGTAAATAGAGTTAATGATAAAGAAAATAATAAGAGTGAGATATATGATAAACTGAAATGATTTGATTTAATTCATAATTTTTTGGAACATTAGAGCTCTTTTAAAAATTAAAGACAATGCGGAAAGAAAATCAGCTAGTAAAAAAGTAAAATGAGATGCATGGTGCTTTTGTTTAGCCTTGCTACCCCAAAGATTTCTGGGCCCTAGTGGTTCTGATAGTCCAATTATTAAGATGTGCCCTTCTGCTTAAGATGGTCATGCCAGAGTGCACGAACTAACCTTTGGGGAAGGGGAATAAAACAAAAAGTAAAAACAAAAAGGTAACAAGTTAGTAAAGATTATGAGGAGAAAATGTTGCGATATTTAAACACATTGTGTAAGAATATAAATCGTGTCCTAAATTGGGTGCCTTGTTGTGCCCGAGGTAGGCCTAGCGACAAATAATTTTGGAGAACTTATAATGCTAAATGCCTCATTTTATTGATAAAAATAAGACGAATCCAAAACAATGCTAAATAACAGAAAGTAAAATATCACTAGTGGCCATTGGCCTTATTACATTAAAAATAAAAAGACTCCTAACTACTTGGTCCCAGAAGGACTTTCCCCAGATTTGGCATCTTCGTCTCCCTCGAACAGCTCTACCAACTCGCGTAGTCCTAGCAGCAAATAGGCTCGGGCCAGATGTCTACCTGCATTCTGTTGTTAGGCTGAATTTCTAGAAGAGAAGGCAGATTCCCTAAGTACTTGCGGACGAGTGTCTGATCACTAGAATGGAGGTCTTTCGACCAATTCAACAGCCTTGGGTGAATGTTGGTTACCATGCCAAATCTGGGGACTTCGTGCCTCATTTTCTGCAAAACAAAGCGTTAGGCCCTTATCCCCACTAGACTCGGCTATTTAAACCAATAATTAGCATAGCAAGCACTTAAGTTCTCCAAATAAATGCACAGAACATGAAGGCGTCCGTTTGGGTTTCAAGGAAACCCGGTGGACTTTGGACAAGGCTATCTTAATGAGTCATTATGTGGACAACATAACTGACTCGGCTAGGTTTGACCATGACGCATGTACAGTTTAAATGGAGTAAGGTTTCTATTGGGGTATTATACAGGTATCCTTGAGCGGACAAGTCAAGAGGGAAAGGCACAGAACCGTCGACTGCACCGCTGGTCGACTGGTTTTACCGCAAATATGCCTTTGCTAAATTTAGGGGGTGATAGTATTGGAAGTGCACAACTACTCATTATAAGCGTTGCTATAGTATTTGTTTGGCACGAGTGGAACATGATGCTTAAAATAAAATTTACAAGAATGAAACATGTTGACATGTATTTTCACGTTCATATAATAAAGTTTACAATAATTGCTCAAAATTACAATAGCATTGACAGGGAAGCAGTAAGTGAAAGTAATTAAAGAAAAGAAACAAAAGAAATTAGTTTCAAATAAAGGCATTAGACAAAAGAAATAAAGAAACAAATAAAGTCACATATAGCATGCAATGGTAAAAAGCCTAAAGAATCCCCAGTGGAGTCGCCATGCTGTCAACGCCCCCTTTTTCCTCGCGAAATCGGGTTTACGACATTCGGGAAGACAACTCTTATCCCGCTTGGAAATTGGGTTTTTGGAGTTAGGAGAGTCGCCACTCAATGATTACAGTGCATTAAGTGCATTAGGACACTTTTAGAGGAATTAAAGATGTAGACCAGAGTTTTGGGTAAGAGCTTGAAATTATCTCGAGGGGAAGGTGTTAGGCACCCCTCAAGATCCACTAGTGTGGTTCCCGACCATGCTACAATTGTGACTTTAAATGCAAATGCGAATAAACTAACAAGTATAACAGGAAGCACAAAAAGATTAAAAGAAGCGTTGAAATTCAGAAAGGGAGCAGTAAAGTTGTAAAAGAAATGTGCAAGTAGAAGGAAGAAATCAAGCAATTAGTGCAAGCAAACCAAAAAATCGTGTGAGAAACAGAAGTTGAAAATGCAGCAGTTTTTAAAGTTCAAAAAAAAAATTGTTAAACTAATAGGAGAGGGGAGTCCTAGGTTTATACATTACATGGATCATCCGCACAATACCGGTACCAATTGTACACATAGTGTTATCGTGTAATCATCATCTCCATGTCTACCCTTCCCACCCCGTTAAGGTATTAGAGCGCGGAACGGTATCATTTACTTATCTCATGCTAATACCCATCCCAATCCTATCAGTCCCGGGATTTTAGGACTTCTAATCCTAAAAGGAAAGAAAGTTATAGAGGCCTTTGTGGAGTTCAAAGGATAAAATTCTAGCTCAACATTCAAAACAAGTATCAAATAAAGGGAAGAATAAACAAGCAAATATGGCTCAAACAAACCTTCAGAAATCAAATAATCATATAGTTTAGCATGCCTTGACAAATACTAATTTGGTGTTAGATTAAAATTAAGCAGAGAGCGGACTGGTTCAACACATATGTTTGGACAGAAAGTCTGCATTAGGCAACTCGGATACAGTTGTCAGAGATTAAGGCACTGAATTAATCATGAGTTAATTTAAGAAAGTACTGATTTTAGAAGATGATTATGCATAAGGGTTTTGAAGAAAAAGGGGTATACTGCAGACGTTTAGAGACTAGTTCAAAAGGGAAAACAAACTACCTAGTAGTGATTAAACACAAAAAAAAAATTTGAAAATTCTAGAAGGGACAAAGTTATCTAAAGAAAAGAGTGAGTCGCAGAACTGATTTACAACGACGAGTTCGAAAGACAGGAATTGAGTTGGAAAACACGTTTGGGCAGAATATTAGAAAGAAGCAGTTTAAGAAAAGATATGCCAAATAAAGAAATAGATTTGTAGGGAAAAGTACACGCTGATTTGAAACAACTTTTTATTAGAGACTACGTTTTGGAAAACATGTACTGACTTAGGCGTGTAAGAAACGGCTAATCAACGGCTACTGCTGTTAAATAGGCTAAGCGAGTTTGATTCAAAAGAAGCTCCTATGGGCATGATATCTACAAGTTATTGATTACCGACCATGTTAATAAACTTGTAGACGAATGCTTGTTTATTAAACCTAAAATTTGCCTAATGTCATGCATATGCACATCCTATAGGCATGATATCTATAAATTTGCAAAAAATTAACTCCTATAGGCAGGATTTCTATATGTATAATTGCAGAAAATGAGCGTTAAGTCCTATAGACATGCTTTCTATGTGATTAAAACAGTCCTATGGGCAGGATCTCTAGATGGTTAAATAATAAAGTCCTAAGATCATGATTTCTACCCTTTTGATACAAGAAAGTAAAGACCCCTCCCACATCCCTTTACTATACTCCCCGAGTTTAATACAAGTTATTACTAACCAGGAATATAGAAAAAAAATACATCAGAAGCTAACAGCTAGATCCGAGCTGCCTCATTCAACCTTAGTGTCTAATAATATGCGATTGAGCCCTTCCGGGATCCAGATTTCCAAAAGCCTTCTCTTTATCCAGGGTGTTTTAAAGTTCCAAGGAATCTCACGGATTCCCGACATTGATTACACCCAAGATACCATTAGAATAGAAATAGTGCAGCGTGGAAGAGAGAGCTTTCAGGCATCCAAGTTCAGAGGGAGCTCAGGGGGGTCCCAAAGCATGGCTTGCAAGAGAGGGGCAGAACTTAATAGCTAAGAGTAAGTGTAAAGTGAAAGGGGGATTGGGGAGTCATGACGGGTAGTGGTCATACCTAGCCACAAAGTAGGATGGCACACCCCTGATCACCTACTTGGTCAAACACATTAAGAGCAAAGCCTTGAAGGTCAGACCAGGTTCTGGTTAGTGATTAGGGCACTGCCAGACCCAAGTCTAAAGATCAAAAACACATAAAGGGGGAAGGGAATGGGAACTGATTGAGTTTGGGATTCAAAGAATCCAATCCAGAATCATGGACAACAATATTAGAGTATTATCATGCCCTGAACCATAACTCACATATAAAGAAATATGAGGGTTTGGGATTCATAAAGTATCAAATTCATGACAAGCAACTGACAGGATGCATACATAATTTAAATACTGGATTACAAAGGACAGGGGGAACATGCTACAATATGCTAGAAACAAATGTCAACTAAGAGAATTGGACAAAAGTGGGCAGAAGTAAACACATTGTGGTAGAAGCATGTAAACTAACTGAGACATACCAGTAGAGAAGCAAAAGAGTGCAGGGGAAAGTAGAGCAAACAAGTCCACATCAGCACAAGTAAAAGAGAGAGAGTTTTTAAGTGAGAGTGACTTGTGAACTCAAATTGCGTTCTGTGTTCGTGTGTGTTCAAAGAGAAGGGAGGAGAGTATTTATAGTTTGAAATCAGTCAGGGAACAAGGTAAGAAAATAACCATGCATCAATTAGAATCAATCAGTAGCAGAAAATACCTTTAATTANTACAAATAAGGGGTAAATATATAGGGGTTTTAATTAAGGAAAGAATCTTTAAAACACACGGTCAGCTTAAATAAGGAAAGAACACGGTAAATCAATTAACACATAGTAAATCAGGGAATCAAGGATTCATAAATCAACAATGAACCCATCCAGAAATAGGGGAGTCGAAAGGCTAAAAAAAGTTCTCAAACCAGTCAAGAAAAGAATCAATCAACCTTACATAAGGAAACCTGAAATTAGACTAAGATTGAAAGTTACTTTGGAGGGACAACCAGCGTATATAAAGAGTGCACAACATCAGGCATGCGAGGTTAAACCAATTTAGAGATGAGAACTAGACAAAACACATAGCAGATAACCTCAGAAGAAACATTCAGAAACCTCAAAAGAAACCAAGATTCCTGACATGCAAGTTCTAGAATGTCACAAAAGGTCACAGAGATATGCAGACATGCACAAACAGAAATAAGAGAAAACCACGAGCGTTAAGACAAAGGTAGGAAAGAACATGATCAGCGGAACTTTAGAAACAAAATTAAAGCATGAGATTGAACATATATAGCAAAAAGTAATTCAACAACCTAGGCTAGCATGTGAACACAGAATGTAAAAGAATCTCTGTAGAAATCCGGTAAGAAACAAGAGAACAGCCTCGAACATAATAGGAAATAAAACAACGAGCATAAACACACATAAGGGAAAGTAAAAGAATCAGAAAACACTTTAGGAGCCATTTTCAAAAAACCCTAAAATTGATTTGAACAGTTTTGAAAGAGGAAATTTAGGGAAACACTCTAAAATGTTACCAACGGCATAGATCTAGCACTGATCTAAAAGATTTAATGAAAAGGAACCTTGAATAGGCTAGGGATTCTGAGAACCTTAAAGGACGAGAAAGGCTTGGATGTCACGAGAACGGATCTGAGTTGATGAGTTCGAATCCAAGCTCAAGAGGCCAAGATACGCCGGAGCAAATCCAGAAACGGCTAAAGAATCTCGAATCGACCAAGGTCTGGATGAAGACACTTGAGGTGTAGCCTTGAATCTTCAGTGAGCAGGCGTGTGGGAGCAGTAGATGGTGAGTAGAGGTCGTCCATGGTTAGATTAGCCATGGATTCTGGTGATTTGATGTCAAAGAGAGGGCAAGCGGCTATTAGGGTTTCAGGCGGGTGAGAGCGTTTGAGAGAGACGAGGGATTAGAGGTAGCAGTCTTTGAGAGAATGGGGAGGGTTTGGGGGGTCGTTGGGAATTAATTAAGGAAAGGGGGAATCTGGGCCGTTGATCAAAATTATCCACGACTCAGATTAAAAGGGGCACGGGCCGATTTGGTTAATTGGGTGTTGGGTCGGGTGGATTAGGAAATTGGATTAGGATATTGGGTTCAATTTGGGGCTGATATTGGGGCCCAATTCCGGTTAAAATTGAAATGCAAAAAGGGCTAACTTTTAAATAGCCACTTTTCCCTTGTTTAATTTATAAAAAATAGAAAAATACTTTCTGGAAGTAAATAAATCATGCTAAAATGGTTAATAGTACATAATTATCAAATTAAAAATACTGGAGTCAATTCTATAAATATAACTACAATTAAAGCTTAAAAGGGGCTAATATTGCAATTATGTGCAATTTAGTTTTAAAAAATACTAAATAAATTTGTAAAAAATATGCAAAAATCATGTTAGCCATATTTTGGTATAAATATGAGAATAAAAATAGGTTGTCCACCAAAATGATAACTTTGGGAATAATTATTGGGTTTTATGGTATAAAAATAGTCAATAAATTTGTTTAAAAATTATTAAAAATTTGGTAAAGTACCAAAACTCTTGGGTGTACTCATATATGCACATATATGTTAATTTAAAAGTATTTTGGGTATAAAAAATACTTAGGAAAAAATTGGGTATCAACACATATGAGGTCAATAAAGAAAGATGGTGAGGCACAGATAAAACACTAACTCTATTTTATTAAAAAAAGTACTATACCTGACAGCTGGAAAAGAAGAAATAGGCAGGAGATGCATGAAAACCATAAGAGAGGAAGGTACATGAATTGATTATAAATATGGAAAGGGATTTAGCATTAACCCTGATTATGCGTGATCGCCTATTATTACCATAACCATTACGAGTAGATTTAGTAACGGGCAATTAATGCGATTAATGTTAACGGGTAAAAATTAAGTAAGGGAACTATTGTTGATGTGTATCTTTATATAGGGACCCTTACCTTATTTTGTGCAATCATCTGAATATTCTCAATTATATGCAGTCAGTTTTTTACTTTTACTTGATTGGTGTTTACCTTGAAAATGGTAATAACAATTAGATTTGATTTTGTGGTTCTAAAATTATGTGATCTCTTTTTATGCTAGTTGTTAGGAAATTAATGTTAAGTGAAAGAATTGGAAAATAAGATAAAGGCTTGTAGATAATGTAATAATCAAACAGAATGGTCTGAGGTCGGGGCCTTGAGCTGGCGTACACGGGGCCTCGATGCCAAGTCGGATGTCCGGCTTAGAGGAATCGAGGGGGGACTAACAATTATGACAACTTTGATGGAAGCCTTTTATAACTAATAACGAGCAATAAATGAAGAACAATAAATAGAACACAACGAATATATGCAATAAATGTAAGTAATGAGATCAAGAGAATATGTTAGAGAGCAGAGAGAATAGATGTCCTACAAAATGGCAAGGATCCCCTTTATATATCAAGGGGAATCTTAACATAGTACAAGTGCATTTATTACAAAGATATAGGGCTGGTACAGCCATTTAATGCTATGATACGAGTTTGGACTACCCTACTAGACTCTGTCAGCTCTAGTCACGTGCTTTGGGAACTTCCCACTTTTTTACCATGACCATCGATCGGCACTGCCCCGAGGTTGGACGTCGATAACCCCTCGGATATGAATCTCGAGCATAGGCTTAAACCCTCAGAAACGTGCATATGAGACGTCATAATGACCGAAAATTAGACCCTTCAATTTTACCGTATACAGATAGTCCTTGCATTACTTAGATAAAAATGATAAAAAATGGCTTTGACACCAATATCCTCAAGCGTCCTGTAATGATGTCATGTATATGACATCAACTTTTGCGATAACTGAGACATCCCATCAAGGCGTCTTCCCTAGGAACACTCATTACACTGTCAGTTTATTTTTTCAAAGTAATAACGTCGTCGTCGATCCGTCTCCCAAAAGTATTGATTGCACTTGTCGATACGTTTTCCAAAGAGTATTGATTATGCCTATCGGTTGCGCTACCCTCCCTCTATAAATGGAAGATTACTTGAAGCAAAACTTTGCTCAGTTACTCTCCACCATTTTCTAACTCCTTCCTTCTCACCGTCCTCATCCAATTGTATGTCTCATGTTAAAAGCCTATGGCCGTAAGGTCACACGGCAGCGCTCTTGCCGGTTATGCCATGGCTTTTTCTCAGAACTCTCTTTCTCCTAGTGGGATTGCACCGGCATGTTATTGTTGTTGGCTTGAGACGATGAGATAGGGGCGCCGATTTCTTCCTACCTAGTAAGGTATTTGAACATTACACTACTGCTCACCTCCCTACTTCGGCCTGGTGTGGAACTTCATCCTTTTTTCTTTCCATAGGGTGAAGTGGCATTACCAGCTACTAACTTGCACGGCCTAATATCCCAAGAAATGAACTCAAAGTAGTCGTGCAGGTTAGGCCTATGCTTGTCGAATCTTCTATCAAGTTGTACTTCCCTTGGCCTGATAAAAGCTTTTGCTCTTTGGCGGCCCACAGTTGTTTCTTCATCTTTTTTTGCTTCTTTTGCATCATTCTCTGCTCCTTCATCGTCCTTTAAGATGTCGTTGGGTGAGGGGGTGAGATGAGGCTTCCGGAGAAATGATCTTTGAAGGCATTGCTCCCGATGATGCACCCCCAATAGCAAATTAGACTTTCAGCTGTTACTTTTTTCTTTGTTTCTGTGTAAGGACCATTCGTGGTCTTTTGTAATCATGTGTAAGCTCCTTTCATGGGATTTTTGTAATCATCGTTTATTAATGCAAAGAATTTTCTTCAATTTGTCTCTGATTTATGCTGGATTTTCCTTTTGTTTGCGTTAGTGAAGAATTTGAATGCATGACTCTACTGATCAGTCCGAATACCAAGCCCAAATTGACCCGATACAAACTTGATTCGTTGGGACCGACGACTTCAAATTGAGTGAGGGTGAGCCCTTGATTTTTAAAACTTGTGCCTTTTAGACCCCGTCGATGATCCTTGAGGGATGATTCACTTGGGCTTCTAAGAATAAAATAATCCTTTAGGCTTCAGCAGATAGTCCCCAGGTGAGAGCTTGTTCGAGCATGGTTGACCTGAAAACTTGCTTTGAACTTAGAGCGAAGAAAGCCTCAAGGCGTTATAGATAGACACCGGATGAGGGTCGCCTGGACTCGGATAGCCCCTAGGTTAAAGTAATCGAGAGAACGTTTAACTTGATCCGAAGGCAAAAAATAGCCCTAAGTCTTTATTGGTAATTTTTGAGTGGAAGTTGGTTTGGGCTTAGGTAGCTTGAGGGCCAGAGGATCAGGTAAATGGCTCGTACTCGCAATAGCAGAAATCCTTGAGGTAGGGTACCACTTCGAGGTCAAGCCCATATGAGTAGGTTTTTAGAGCTTGTCTTCCTTTTGACAGAGGTCCTCGAGATCATATACCATCCCGAGGCTTGTAATGATACCAATCACTCCTTAGAGCCTATCTTCTTCTTGACAGTGGCCCTCTATATTGGGTACCATCTCGAGGCTTGTAATGATTCAATGTCTCCTTGAAGCCTATCTTCTTTTCGATAGAGACCCTCAAGATTGGGTACCATCTCGAGGCATGTAATGATACCAATGGCTCTTTAGAGCCTATCTTCTTATTGATAGAGGTCCTCAAGATTGGGTACCATCTCGAGGCTTATAATGATGTCAATAGCTTCTTAAAGCCTATCTTCTTCTTGACAGAGGTCCTCAAGATCGGGTACCATCTCAAGGCTTATAGTGATATCAATGGCTCCTTAGAGCCTATCTTCTTCTTGATAGAGGTCCTCGAGATCGGGTACCATCTCGAGACTTGTCGATGAGGGGGTTTTTATCCCCGAAATGTCGTATGGTAGCATTAATTTCATGACATGATTATGAAATGACCAAGGTGATCTTTCCGGTATATCTTCCCAAAGTGGTAACGACTCATTTAGTATTTCTAATTGGACTTTGNTACCACTTGCGTGTAAAATTCCATTCTGTAGGAAATGGTAGAACCTCCACAGGGATAATATCAATAGTTCGTGCTCAGACGAATCGGATCATCCATCCTCGATTCCCATCTTCTTCATTATCAACAAAAAAGGCACGGTGGATCGGCATCGTAGGGTCAGCAGACCTCGATGGTGAAAAGACCGGTACAACCTGATGAGATGGCTAAGAGTGAACTCAAGCCCTACTTCTTCTGCAAAGAACCTCATCATCAATAGTATCCTCCAAAATAACGAATGAACCTGTGCCAAGGTAACCTGGTACTATCAGCAGAAGTCAAACAGGACCCTATCAAGGGGGCCTGGCATAAAGGGGTATATGTAAACATTCAGAAACCCCTCGGCATGATCCATAATGCTCTCTTCTGGGGAAGGTACCCGCAGTACCAAATTTTCCCCCATCCATAATCTTTCCTCACTGACTTAAGGTGCCTCTCTCCTATTAAAGAAATAAACTTCGAGGTATACTCCCGATGACCCTGAACATCGGGAGGTTTTTCTGATGAAAAGTCCCCATTCGAAGCAAAATGTCCCGAGGTTGGCTCGCTTGGCATAAACGGCACTCCTCCAACCAAGCGAGAACCAGAGGCGAAACTTCCTCCTCCTTGAGGAATGAGTCCTGGCATAACATCCATAACTGTGGTAAAACTAGGGAATTGGAGCAGGAATTTGAGCGAGGCTTCAAAGTTAAAATGGTGAAGGACCTAACGCAGGAAAGAAGACCTCTATGGAGGAGGATAGCTACTCAGATTAGCGGGATATTCAAAGGAGGGAAGGCAGACCTATATATATATATATATAGGTCTGCCTTCCCTCCTTTGAATATCCCGCTAATCTGAGTAGCTATCCTCCTCCATAGAGGTCTTCTTTCCTGCGTTAGGTCCTTCACCATTTTAACTTTGAAGCCTCGCTCAAATTCCTGCTCCAATTCCCTAGTTTTACCACAGTTATGGATGTTATGCCAGGACTCATTCCTCAAGGAGGAGGAAGTTTCGCCTCTGGTTCTCGCTTGGTTGGAGGAGTGCCGTTTATGCCAAGCGAGCCAACCTCGGGACATTTTGCTTCGAATGGGGACTTTTCATCAGAAAAACCTCCCGATGTTCAGGGTCATCGGGAGTATACCTCGAAGTTTATTTCTTTAATAGGAGAGAGGCACCTTAAGTCAGTGAGGAAAGATTATGGATGGGGGAAAATTTGGTACTGCGGGTACCTTCCCCAGAAGAGAGCATTATGGATCATGCCGAGGGGTTTCTGAATGTTTACATATACCCCTTTATGCCAGGCCCCCTTGATAGGGTCCTGTTTGACTTCTGCTGATAGTACCAGGTTACCTTGGCACAGGTTCATTCGTTATTTTGGAGGATACTATTGATGATGAGGTTCTTTGCAGAAGAAGTAGGGCTTGAGTTCACTCTTAGCCATCTCATCAGGTTGTACCGGTCTTTTCACCATCGAGGTCTGCTGACCCTACGATGCCGATCCACCGTGCCTTTTTTGTTGATAATGAAGAAGATGGGAATCGAGGATGGATGATCCGATTCGTCTGAGCACGAACTATTGATATTATCCCTGTGGAGGTTCTACCATTTCCTACAGAATGGAATTTTACACGCAAGTGGTACACTTGTGCCTTTGTAGCTTTTCTTGCGGGCTCCGTAAATGTGTTTCTCATTTCCTTTTTGCAACTATTTTGTGGATGCCATACGAGGTCCCTAATATGACGGATTGGGCTCGGAAGTTAGAAATCCATTTGACTCAGGATGGTCATAAGTGGTGAGATTTGTCTAAGGGAAGATAGGAGGCAAGACACCATGGTACGTGCTATGGGACTTTGCTCTTTTTTTGAAAAGCATTTTCCTTTTAAGCGTATTGATTCCCTTTTTTGTAGACATTGGGGGGTCCTCTGAAGCGATATCGTGCCTTCCCGGAGAAGAAGGAGAATCATTAGCTTTGGGGCCGAATAATGATAATAAGCGAAAAAAGCCTTCGCTGGGCAATGATGCTTATAGCAGGATGAGTCCAACCCGGAGGCTCAGAGAGTATGCACCAGCCGAGACTATAACGTCCGAGATCTCTAGCCTTGGAAAACCGGCCCCTCCACCACTGCAATCTTCTTTTCCCATCGGAGGTAACTCGAGAAGCGAGGGTTTTCTTCCGCCGACTAGTTCTCCCTTCGAAGGTACTTCGAGGGATACTCGAGGCCAGGGGCCGCATATATCTGTGAGCACGTGATTTTTGTCTCTCTTGAATTATTCCTATAGAATTCTTAAAATTAGGATTTTTCTTTTATTTTTTGAATTTTAGGATTTAATTGTGTGCATTTTTTCATTTGTGTGTGCATGATAATTCATAAAAAATACAAAAAATAGCATATTTATATTTAGGACCCAATTTTATATTTTTAGTTCTATTAGTTAAATAACATTACAAAAAATGGAAGAAAATAACAAAAATAGTCCCTTCTGCATTTTACTTTTAATTTTTGATTTTTTTCCTTAGTTTTCTTTTAAAATTAGGAATTAATTAATTTTTAAAAATTAATTAGTTTAGTTTTAGAATTAAATCAGGTATTTTATTTTATTTTTTTAATTTTGTATTTAACAAAAATAAAAATAAAAAGAAGAGAAAAAGAGAAAAAAAGAAATAACAAAACTAAAGAAAAGGGAAAACAGGCCATCCAGTGTTAGTGAAGCATTAGGCTATTGTTAAAACTCCAACCCAAACCTTTAATTCTCTTCCAACCCAGTCCAAGCCTAAAAACACCCCACCTGGTCCATCCCCTTTTTAATAACAAAATAACGTCGTTCTTTAGGTTTAAATCAGGACCGTCGAGGTTTCTTGATCGGACGGTCCTGAAGCCCCCATCCAATAATATAAATGTGTCCAAACGACACCACCCCCACTCAGGACCCCCTACCTTCGTCTCTCAGACCTCTCATCAGAGATACTTTAGCGCCGCCATCCTCCGCCGTCCGCCGCCGCCGGCGATGGTCCAAAGGCCACCAAAAATACACCACATCCTCCTCTCATCCTCCTCATTATGGATCAAAACCCCTTTCCCTTCAAATCCCACTCGATTTGTTCAAATAAGCAAAACCCTAGCGCCGCCTCCGCCGTGTCCGGCGACACCGCCTCCAAATACCACCAAAATTACACCCTAGGGTCTCCTCACCCTCCTCCTTCTGAATCCACAATCAATAATCTTCAAATCTTCCCCAAATGGTTCAAATTTTAGATCGAAAATCGATCCACAACCCTAATTCGCCAAAACCTGCCCAAAACTTCATCAAGCATATTCATCTCTCAATCTGAGAGACTTCCTCAAAAGCCCTTTCATATAGAAGCAATTTCAAAATAGAGGAAGGAGACGAGGCCTAAGGTTTTTACTGGGCCATACCCGCATGAGTCCCCTGCTTCCAATGGAAGCAATAGGTTCATGTGGGTCTGGTCCACTGTATCAAATCCCTTTTCAACTGTGTCCAGAGTCCGACCAATCTAGGAGAGCTAGGTCCAGTTTCCTCTTTCTGAGTTATTTTTCCGGTGAGTCTTCTAATCTGATTTTTGTTTTTCTTCTTTTGGTTTTTTTTGTTTAGTTATTTTGTGTCCTGAAAAAACTGTTGTTCTTCATTTTTGGGGTCATTCTATTTCTTGTGCAAAATTAGTGTGTTAGCCTAGTTAATTCTTAATTCATAAGATGGTTATCTTTGATACTGTTTAACTTCTGAGATAGTTTTCACCTTTAATTTGTTAGTCGATGTTCGTCTACCATGTACTTTAGGCACCTAGGTTTCTTTTTTATTCAGCTTGATTCATAGATTTTTGTGCATTTTTATTTGAATTTGATATGTTTGAAAGAATTAGCTAGAACATTTTCTGTTTGGTCACATTTGTAGATATTCAGTACCTTAACGGGGAAATTGAATGATTAGAAAACTTAAAGGGTTTCAAGGGATAGGTTTAAAGGGTAAATAATAGTCTGCATAAGGGTAATTGGGGTAATACATTTAGGGAATCCTTAACAAATGAATTGAGAAGCCCCTAGAAGCTTCTAGGTCAGGGGTTGAATAGCAATTTTTTATGTCTTAGTAGCATTTCTTGGGTAAGAAGTCATAAAATGAGGGACCTAAAGGCAAGAATAAAATCTGAAATTGCCCTAGTCTTTTTCTATAAAAGGGGAGTACCCTTGCCTTGCAATGCAAGTTTTAGAAAGCTAGAGATCTGAAATTCAAAATTCAAAAGTTTTAGAGATCCAACGATACAAAATTTGAAATTCAAATTTCAAAGAAAAACCAAAAAAATTGAAATCTGAAAGTTGAGATTTCTAGAAATCCAAAATTGAATCTTTGTTCATTGAAGGTCTGTGATTTACTGATTTGAGTGTTATTTTTCGAAAAGTTGATCTGTTGTGGGTTTTTTGTTCGATTGAGATCATCTTCTTTGGGTTTTTGGCACTCGATTTGTTGAGTTGTGTTGCTGCTGGTTTTAATTGTTGTGTTTGCTCTGTTGATCCTCATTCCTTTCCTTCATTCACTCTCCAAGTACACAGCTTTGTAACCCTGATAATTGTGAGCTGAAAACTTGAGGAATGAATCCATTTGAAGAATTGAAGCATGAACTTTAGTCCAATTCATTTTCTGATTTGCATTGTAGTTTAATATGATTTCTGCCTATGTTTTCTTTGCATAAATGGTTTGTAATAATTGGAAGAAATGATCTGAAGTCCATATGATGGATTTTTCAGTTTATTTCTTTGATTTCCTTCATGTTTTGAATGGTTTAGTTTCATTAATAGACTTATAATGCATTAGGTCCTTTGCTATAGCATCATGTACTCAGATTTGGTTCATGACAAGCTGGGTCAAGTGTTAATTGGATTCTATTCATGAAGAATCATTGTTAATGTGTAGGCTATACCCATTGACGTTTATTGAAAGGTTATGGTTGTTGAGTGGTGGCTGTCGTTTGGGATTTGATCACTTATAGGCCATTTCAGTATTAAGTATGTTAGTAATGTGGTGTTAATGATTGACTAAGTATTCATGAACACATCATTTGTTTGTGGGTTAACCTCTCCATGAAAGTAATACAACTAGCCATGTCAATATGAAGTTGAAACTGTGGAAGTTTGGAAATTCTGCTGCTTGTTGTTAGTCATTAGAACTGCAATTCACACTTGTTTTCAAAATCAATTCACTGCTGGACGTCATACGATTGGTTACAAATAAGTTGAAAACAATTCCAAGTTTGCTTACACATGTGATAGTCTCGTTGTTGCCTATTTTAAATTCACTTGCAACTTCAGTCATTGTTTTAAATTGTAGGAATTCGATGTTGAGCCTTGTGTTCATTAGTTGCAGGCCTCTGAATTTGGGCCCGTTATGTGGCTCAATTTTGAAAATTCCTTTGAATATATCCGGGCAATTACCATGTTGGGCTATCAGTTTACTTATGTTGGCCCAAGCCTTTCGCGTAAATGTTTAGCTTTTCTTCATGTAAGCTATTTCAGTTATACTAAAGGAACCTTCGATTATATTTAATGTTAGTTAATTAAGCCCACCAATTAAATAGGAGTTGACTCATAATAGATAATAATAGTTTATCCAAATTTTAGTTCGAATGTCCTTTAAAGAATGGAATCGAGGTGTGCCACGCCGAATAAAACCACAAATTGCGCGACCTTTTTTAATTATATTTTTAAAATCTTTAGAACTCGGGACATGCCATTTAGCAAATTTCCATGTCCTCCCACAAAGTTAACAACGCATTAGTTGCTTTAGGCGTGTTATTTAATAATTTTACCTTCTTAAACTCGGGTGTGCGTTTCATGTGACCCAAATTCAAATCCTAAAATGTTGAATAAAATTTGTTGCGGATCCGGGTGCATTTCATGTGGCGTGATCCAAAAACACATTTTAAACGACGTTCAACCTCCCTTAAAAATCAATTAAAAGCGGTATATAATTTTAAAATTACACTATAGGATGAACATGTTTTAAAATCAGATACTTAGGCCAATTATGATAGTTTAAGCGACCGTGATAGAACCACGGGATCCGGGGGGGGCCTACCACCTTCCCTTGGGTCAACAGAATTCCTTAATCAGAATTTCTTGTTCGCAGACTTCATTTGGAAAGTCAAAAATTTTCTCGATTTGGGATTCAAGATAAACCGGTGATTTAGGACACCCAAACCCAAACCTATCCCAAGTGGCGACTCTGAAATAAATAAATAATCTCAATTCAAATAATGTCACTTAAAGTGGAAAAACTCCCTTATATATTATCCTTCGGGGTAGGTGTGTAAAAAGGAGGAGTCACATCTCTGGCGACTCTGCTGGGGACACGAACCCAGAATTTCGATTATGGGTTCAATAATTCGAGCTTAGAATAAGTGTT
>MU733957.1:35284-68299 GCA_026770625.1 Nicotiana glauca | reverse complement strand
GTTGTCCGCTCGGGTAAGCTAGGTCTAGAACAATAAACCCAGGTTTTAACAAAGCCTCATGCTGGATCCCTAGTAGGAACGTTTGTTTACATCATGTGCATTTGACTTAGGGGACTCAACACAGGAGTTGGGTCCGTCTAGGACAGGTGACCTGAAATGAAAAGACTATCCTGATGCATCTTACGTGCTACTTGTGCATTTATTTGCTTGGCTTTGAATGTTGACCGGCTTGTACATAATGGGAGAGAATTGAACGCAAAATAGCAGTGTTAGGACTAAGTGAGGGGAACCACTTGTTTTGGGAAAAAACCCAATGCCCAAATAGTATTGAAACTCTGCCGGATTTTGGAAAAAAAAAGAAAAAAAAAGATTTTTGTTTTCGAAATAGTTGGTTTTATCAAATCTGCCTAAACTATGCCAGTTTGATTCTCACCATATGTGAGATACGTAGGTAACCCTCATCGGGTCCAACTTCCCTTTTTTAAAAATAGCCCAAAAACAACAAAATTTTAATTCTTTTTGTTACAAATAAGTCAGGTAACGCCATTCTTGTTTTAAAATAAGCCGAATGTCCCCAGAAGGACGTCGGAAGGCTGTTTTTGCAAGAACAGCCACCCTGAGTCATTTTTTTAACGGTTAGCGGGCACAACCTTATAATCTTTTCCCCTGAAGTGCTGAAAGGCCATATCCGCAAAATCGGGTCTTTGTTTTTCTTAAATGACAATTTTGAAAAATAGTCACATTTTTCTTTTAAGTCAAAATAATTCATTAAATCACCTTAATAAATGTGCAGGGTGAGCACGATTGAAATTGAAACCTTCACAGTCCTTAATGAGATCCCCTTGAAGCTCCACATGTGGTGGAATGACCTAGGAAAGGGTAGCAGAGAAATAGTGGTAAAGGTTTTGGGCGGCCTTGTTAGATTATTGAACATCAAGCCAAGGTCGGATATCATTGAAGCATTGATACCTTTTTGGGACCTGACTCGCAACGTGTTCTGGTTCTCGGACTTTGAGCTCACACCAACATTAGAAGAAGTTTCGGGTTATGCAGGCCTTAATGGAAACCTCAGGAGTCGATATCCATTGTCACCGAGATCCCCCCATAGATTTCTGGTCTTGTTGAATATTAGCCAGGATGTTTAGGACAGGTATCTATCAGAAGGGTATTGCACGCTCCATTTCTTGTATCATCGATATGGTAACCCCCGAGGTTTTGAAGAGCCCAACACTGGTAACAAAGATAAGTGGGAAGCAAGGCGGGGTTTAGCTTTCATGGTAGCTTTCGTGGGAGTTGTGGTTTGTCCCCAAAAAGATGGTCATATAGAGATCGGCCTTGTAGAAATGCTAGATGTTGCAATTAAAAAAGCCAACAGCACGGTGGTTCCTCTGATCGTGTCTGAAATCTAATCGAGCCTTGACTATATGCCGAGAAGGGAGAAGGTTTTTCCAGGGTTGCAATTTGTTGCTACAGCTATGGATGCAAGAGCACCTCTGTCACCGGACTGGGTACATGAACTATGGTTTGACCGGGTTGAGCTGCATTAAGGAATTTGAAACCCGGGTAACAAGTATTGAATTCCCTGAGGGTACCGAGGCTTGGCTATCATGTTTGAGATCTTTGATCGCTGACAAAATTGAGTGGGCTTTCGGATGGCTTCCCGTTACTGAGGCAGTATACACATCAGCTGAAGTACCTTATATTCTCTTGATGGGCATTCAGAGCATCCAACCCTATGCTCCCTACATGGTCTTGCGTCAATTGGGAAGATTTCAAATCGTCCACAGTGATGAAGATCTGAGTAAAACAGTCATCGAACTAGGCCCAAAAGCTGCATTTCCAGAAGGGAAAATTCGCCAAATATGGAATGAGTGTAGGTTTCTCGAACCTAAGACCGTACTACGGGATCAGGTTAGAGGCGAAGTGGACCCTAAATACATGATTTGGTTTGGTAAAAGATTCTAAATTCCTAAGAGACCCGCGAAGAGGCTACATGTCCAACAATTTACTTATGGGGCCCAGGTGCAGTGGGATTGGTTAGCCAAAGAGAATGAATACATGGCCAGAATAGGAGAGTTGGAAAAGCAGGTTCGGGATCTTCAGTTTGAAAATAGCTTGCAAGCCGCAGCTGATGAAGGTGACAAGAAGAAACTGACCCAAGAAAATGAGGCTCTTAAGGTCCAGATCCGGCAAATGAAAATAGCTGCCAACAACCAAGAAAGAAGTCGGGCCGATGAAAGGTTGATAAGTGGACTAAAAAAGAAAGTCCTTGAGTTCCAAGAAGACTTGGAAATATCCGAAGAGAATATAGCAAAAATCCGGGCGCAGTGGGCAAAGAAAGCAAAAGAACGGGCCCAATTTGTGCAACAAATGAAGAGAAATTATGAAGGGACTATTACTAAGCTGAGAAGAAAAGTGAATACCCTTGAGGACGAGGCAGCTAAGCAAGTTAAAGATTTCAAAGCTGAGAGTGAGCATTGCTATAGGCTGATGGCCAAAATAGAGAGAGAAATACAGCAGTTACATGACTCCCAGGTGCTAGAAGCCCGGAACCAGCAAATAGGTCGACTACTTCAGGAAAATGGCAGAATTAGGGAAAGAATCAGAGCCATCGTGGACTATATTACCATGAAGTGTCAAGTGTGTGAGAACATGAATCGCACCACTTTCTATGCTGCAGTGATGACTTTCGTCCGCCGAGTTATAAATTATTTGGAGCAACTACAAGGGGGTCTCGCACATAGGCCCGCGGCGAGGCTGAATGATGCCCCGCGGGTCCCAGTAATTGAAGCTTTGATGTATTCTTGATTTTAGCCATTGAGTCTGTATTTTGGTTATTTTGAGTCTGTTTTATAGTTTCTCCTTTCCAAGAAAACAAATAGTTTAGCATCTTTGTAATAGAAGTTTTATTAATGAAAATTGAAAATTACCAAAAAATATTTCTTTATTTTACATTTATTTCCAAGAACTATGCTTGGTCTGATTCATGCAAAATCATGATATGTAGGCAATCTCCATAAGATTCAACTGTAACCCTAAGAGAAAAGAAAAAAGGGGAGGAAAAAAAATAAAAGAAAAAACAAGAGTGGAAAAAAAAATACAAAAAGAGAGAAAGTAAGAAAACCGAGAGAAAGAAACCATGGCAAAAAGCAAAGGCAAGAATGAAATAAAAGAAAAATGGAGAGGAAAGAAAAATGAGAAAATAAGCGAAAACCCAGAAAAGCAAAGAAAAGGCAAGGAAAAATAAAATCAAAGAAGAAAATAGGAAAGAACAAGGAAAGGCGGGATGACGCATGCAACCGTTGCAAACATGTAGTCACCCATTTAACTGTATAGGTGCATCACACCCCAATATGCAGTTACCTATCTGTTACTTGTCTCAAACTAACCATTTTTTGCTGTCAAATTCCAGCTTAGGTTCATAGAAACGGTGGTTGGTTTTTGGTAAACTGGCATCACATCAGTATTTTACCAGATCAAAAGGGAGCGTAGAAATATCATCTAAAATGACCTTGCCAACAGTTCTCATCCCCGAGGACAGCCCCATCTCGGGGATCCCGGCCTCTGAGTCTACAGCAGCCGAATAAAATCGAACTTTACGTCTCGGGTTATGGAGATGTGGGACGCATGGACTAATGGAAGGGAGCCTCCAAGTGCTATCCCCGGCTTTCCTGAATTGTTCCCTAGATCCAGGGGTACTTCTAACATCCCCATCAATTATCTGAATACCCCATTGGGACAACCTACCATATCCGCTCATTTTGTAGGAACACCTTCTGAGGTCCGCCCACAGGTGTTCACATCAGGAGTAGCTCCCAATATCTTTACCGCCCCACCATGCTCTACTACAACACAGCCTTCGCTGCCCAGGCCCATTTTTGATCCCTCGGCCTTCACTTTCCAAAATCCTATTTTTCAAGTGGAGACTCCTCAATACCCCACATATACTTCTGTAGCCACCCCCGTTTGAGTTCACACCCAGACAAGATAAATCTCCTAAAGCTCCCGAATAGGATGAGATGGCAAAAAAGATGAGGAGCCTAGAATAGAGCTTAAAAAACATGCAAGGTTTAAGCGGGCAGAAGAGTGTCTCCTATACTGACCTGTGCATGTTCCCTCACGTGCATCTACCTATGGGATTCAAAACGCTGAAGTTTGAGAAATATGATGGGCATGGCGATCCTATTTCCCACCTTAAGAAGTACTGCAATCAATTGCACGGGGCTGGAGGAAAAGATGAATTGCTAATGGCTTACTTTGGAGAAAGCTTGGTAGGTATTGCCTCAGAATGGTATATGGATCAAGACATCTCTCGATGTCACATTTGGGTAGCCTCGCCAGATACTTTGTTCGACAGTACCAGTACAACATAGACATTGCACTAGACAGGAACTCATTGGCGAATCTGAAGAAGAAGTCCTCAGAAAGTTTTTGGGAGTATGCAACTAAGTGGCGTGAGCAGGCATCGAGAGTAAAACCTCCAATGGATGAATTTGAAATGGTCACGGTATTTCTTCAGGCCTAGGAAGCGGATTATTTCCAGAACATGATGTCAGTTATGGGCAAACCTTTCACAGAGGCTATTAAGATCGGTGAAATGGTGGAGAATGGTCTGAAGACAGGTAGAATCTTGAGTCAGCCAGCCATTAGAGAAACCTCCCAAGCCATTCAAGGTAGGTCTGGAGGAATGGCCAAGGGTAAGAAGAAAGAAGAAACATCTATGGCGGCATCGGGTGCAAGAAGACACCACGCTCCTAGACTCATGTTCTCAGAAAGAACCCCTCAACATTACTACCCTTACCATGACATGGCTTATGCTCCTCAACCATATGCGGTCATGAATTCTCAACCCTTTGCCTGACCGCAGCCACATGCCAATAGAAACCAAGCTTCATTCCCAAGCAATCAGCCTCCCCACCAAAACCACTATAATCCCCGTCCTCCACAGAATAACTTTCCTCCCCATGAGCCACCCAGGAGGAAAACTTTTACTCCAATTGGTGAATCTTACTCTAATCTATTCCCAAAACTTGTCCAAATGGGTCTACTACAGCCGGTCCCTCAAACAAGGCATAACCCAGCATCGCCTACCTACAGAGCCGGTGTCAGATGTGTATATCATTCGGGAGAAGAAGGGCACGATACAAATGATTGTTGGATCCTGAAGAGAGTGGTGAAGAACTTAATAGAACAAGGAAAAATAGTGTTGAGGGATGAGGATGTCCCAAATGTGACAAATAATCCACTGCCAGCCCACAATAATGGGCCCGTGATTGGTTTGCGAAGATAAAGAATTTGATCCAGTGTTAAAGGCCATAATTGCTATTGTTGATGCAGAAAGAAAGCCAAAGGTTACACCGAAGCAAGATAAAGGTGAAAAGAAGAGAAAAGTCACCAAGATAGAACCGGAAAAGAAAATTGAAACAGGAACAGAGGCAACGCCTCCCAAAGATGGAGTTCTCTATGTCCCACGAGGCCGCAAAGAAAAGCACTTAACTTTGAGCCTTCCAAAAAGATTCGAACTAAAAAGGGGAGCGCAGATGTACATACCCAAGGGAGCCTATGTGGTGCGGGGGACAACTAAACCATCGAGGCTGAATGAGCCCGTGGTTATTGGACGCGCACCACAGAAGCCTATAACGAATCCTGTTGTAGTGCCATGGAATTATCATCAGATGTTGGTTACATAGAAGGGTAAAGAGATCTTAGGGAGCTTCCAGAAAATCACCCTTTTGAGAAATACTCAAACATAGAAGAAGTGAACAATTCCATCCGAAAATGTTTCCCGCCTAAGAAACCTGTGAGCGCCGAGGAAGCGGGAGCTTTCTTTAAGAAAATGAAGATGGCCGACTATGAGGTAGTAGATCAATTGCGCAAGTATCCTGAACAAGTGTCATTGCTGTCATTGCTGATGAAATCCCCTGAGCACCAAAAGGAGAACTTGTATGAAGCATACGTGCCAGCTGAGACTTCGGTAGAACAGCTAGAAAGAATGACGGAAAGGTTCTTTGCTGTCAATCAGATTTCATTCAGCAAAAATGACTTACCTCTAGAAGGAGCTGCTCACAACAAAGCCTTTCACTTAACTGTCAAATGTGAGGGATATTATGTGAAGAGGGTCATGGTAGATGGAGGTTCTGGGGTAGAAATTTGCCCACTCTCCACACTGCAGCGTATGGAAATCGGGACTAGAAGGATTCGTCCCAACAATGTATGTGTGCGAGCCTTTGACGGTATCAAAAGAGACACCATTGGAGAAATTGACCTAATTTTGACTATTGGCCCGGCAGACTTCGAGGTGACATTCCAAGTGCTAGACATGGATACGTCTTATAATTTTCTTCTGGGAAGGCCTTGGATTCATGCCGCAGGAGCTGTACCTTCTACCCTCCATCAAATGGTGAAATTTGAACATGAAGATCAGAAGATTGTGGTCCATGGAGAAGATGAATAGTCAATCTATCGGGACCCATCTGTCACATGCCTAGAACCGAGGGAAGGCAGTGAACACATAGTCTACCAAGCATTCGAAGTTGTGGTGGTGGATCAGTATGAAGAAGGAAATCCTTGCCCCCAACCCTTCCTATCTAATGCCTCAATTATGGTGGCCAAGGAAATGATCAGACATGGTTTCAAGCCAGGAAAGGGACTTGGAAAAGCTCTACAAGGAATATCTAAGCTAGTGACCCTGCCTACAACTGAAAAGTTCTTCAGGATAGGTTTCATCTCTACCTTAGACGATATAAAATGGGCAGATGAGAAAAAGAAGGAGGGATGGGTCTTTCCACAGCCACTGCCACATTTGTATGAAACCTTTGTCAAGCCGAAGTACAGTGAGGAAGAAGATGATGAGGCCTTTACGGCCGAAGAAATTGAGGAAATATGTGGGGCAATGAGAAAAGTACTCTACGAAACCCGCATGGTTCAGCCGAGAGAGGGCACAAGCACCGTTGAGGTGCTATACATGAGACCAAGCGACAAGCTTCAAAATTGGAAGGCTATGCCATTTCCGATCAGGCGGGAGTCCCGGTAGACCTGCCGTGCTACATTTTTTGCATCCCGAGTTATTCTAGGGTGTAACTCGGATGTTTCCTTTAGCTTTTTGTCTTTAAATTTCCTAATGTGAACCCTATTATCTTCCAAATTCCAAAAAAATGAAATCAATATTTCATCGTTCATTTTCTATTTATTCTTCCTGATTTTCGTTATTTTTTTCTCTTTTTTTTATTCTTTTCAGTTCTAATAATGCGGCTTTATATTACATGACATGCTTTCAGACTTCATGCCCAGCTCCAAACACGCTGTCTAATTGTGAAATAATGAACCAAGAACCGGAATATGATGAAGAAGAGGCTTTTAGGGAAATAAATCGAGAATTGAAACAATTTGAGAATAAACCTAAGCCAAACTTGAATGATACTGAGCCGGTTAACTTGGGAACTTCCAAAGAAATCTTGGAAACCAAAATAAGCATTCACACAGATGACAAAACTCGGGATGCACTAATCTAACTCCTGTTTGAGTTTAAAGATGTGTTTGTTTGGTCGTATGACGACATGCCGGGGCTGAGTGTTGATCTAGTGGTTCATAAGTTGCCAATTTACCCCGATTGCCCTCTAGTCCAGCAAAAGCAGAGAAACTTTAAAACTAACATTAGTGATAAGATCAAAGAACAAATCATGAAACAACTGAAAGTAGGGGTAATCCGAGTAGTCCGGTACACTACATGGTTGGCTAATGTAGTCCTAGTTCCAAAGAAAGATGGGAAGACCCGGATGTGTGTGGATTATAGAGATTTGAACAAGGCGAGTCCCAAAGACAATTTCCCTTTACCTAACATCCACATCCTTGTTGATAACAGCACCAAGCATGAGATACAATACTTCGTGGATTGCTACGCAGGATATCACCAGGTGTTGATGGATGAAGAAGATGCAGAGAAAATAGTTTTCACCACACCCTGGGTACATATTGCTATAGACTCATGCCATTTTGGTCTGAAGAATGCTGGAGCAAGCTATATGAGGGCCATGACTGCCATCTTCCATGATATGATGCATCAGGAGATAGAAGTATATGCGGACGACGTAATAATCAAGTCCCGAACTCAGGATGATCACGTTCAAGATTAGAGAAAATTCTTCGAGCGGTTGCGAAAGTATGATCTGAAGCTGAACCCGGCTAAATGTGCATTTAGAGTCCCATTGGGCAAACTTTTGGGCTTCATAGTCAGCAGGAGAGGTATCGAGTTAGACCCAACGAAGATAAAGTCTATCCGGGATCTGCCTCCTCCAAGAACCAAGAAAGATGTGATGAGCTTGTTGGGCAGATTAAATTATATCAGCTGGTTCATTGCTCAGCTGACATTCACATGTGAGCCTATATTCAATGACATTCACATGTGAGCCTATATTCAAGTTACTAAAGAAAGATACAGCAGTCAAATGGACGGTTGAATGTCAAGAAGCTTTTGACAAGATCAAAGAATATCTGTCAAATCCGCCAGTCTTGGTCCCACCAGAGCCAGGGAGGCCTCTTTTCTTGTACCTGACGATCTTAGAAAACTCTTTTGGCAGTTTCCTAGGGCAACACAATGTAACTGGGAAGAAAGAATAGGTAATCTATTACTTGAGCAAGAAGTTCACCAGTAATGAAGCTAAATATACTCTGTTGGAGAGAACCTGTTGTGCTTTGACTTGGGTTGCTTAGAAGCTGAGACATTATCTTCAAGCTCACACTACCTACCTCATAACCAGGTTGGATCCTTTGAAATACATATTCCACAAACCGATGCCCATGGGGAGATAAGCAAAATGGCAGATTCTGCTCACTAAATTTGACATAGTCTATGTCACTCACACGGCGATGAAAGCCCAGGCGTTAGCAGATCATTTGGCTGAAAATTCGATTGACGAGGAATACCAACCGTTGAGCACATACTTCCCAGATGAAGAGGTAAATTTAATAGAAGCAATCTTTGAAGACACCCATGCTTGGAAAATGTTTTTTGATGGAGCGGTGAATGCCAAAGGTATGGGAATTGGGGCAATCTTGATTTCACCCGCTGGTCAGCACTATCTGGCCACAGTCAGGCTTCGGTTTTTCTGCACACACAATACTGCTGAATATGAAGCATGCATCATGGGTATGAACATGGATATCAACCAAGACGTTGAAGAGTTGTTAATAATGGGGAACTCAGATCAGATAATCCGACAAGCCCAAGGAGAGTGGGAGACCCGAGATGTTAAGCTTATTTTCTATCGGCCATATGTGGAGGGTCTCAGCAAGCGGTTCAAGTCGATAGAGTTCAGGTACATCCCTCGATGTCACAATGAGCTAGCCGATGCACTCTCCACTCTGGCCTCGATGTTGCCCTACCTAGGCAATGCCCATATTGATCCTCTGGAGATCCAAATCAAGGAAAGGCATGGTTATTACAATACAATCGAGGCAGAACCAACCACCCAGCCATGGTATCATGACATTAAAAGGTTTTTTGAAAATGCAAGAATACCCCGAGCAAGCTACCAGATATCAAAAACGAACCATTAGGCGGCATTCAAGTGGTTTCTTCTTGAGTGGTGATGTCTTGTACAAAAGGACCCCAGATCTCAACTTGTTAAGATGCGTTGATGCTGAGGAAGCTGGAAGAATTATGCATGAAGTGCACGTAGGAGTGTGCGGACCTCACATGAATGGGTATGTTTTGGCAAAGAAAATCCTTCGAGCAGGGTATTACTGGATAACTATGGAAAAGGACTGCTTCAGCTTTGTCTGGAAATGCCATCAGTGTCAAGTGCACGGTGATTTGATTCATGCGTCTCCAACAGAACTGCATCCTATGTCAGCATCTTGGCCATTTGTTGCCTTATGGACGTCATTGGGCCGATCGAGTCAAAAGCCTCAAATGGACATAGATTCATATTGGTTGTTATTGACTACTTCACGAAGTGGGTTGAAGCCATCACTCTCAAATCAATCACCAAGAAAGCTGTGGTGGATTTTGTGCACTCTAATCTTATCTGCCGCTTTGGCATTCCTGGAACCATCATCACAGATAATGCTGCCAACCTGAATAGTCGTTTGATGGAAGAGGTATGCGAATAATTAAAAATAACGCATAGAAACTCTACTCCCTATCAGTTCAAAGCCAATGGTGTCGTTGAAGTAGCCAACAAGAACATCAAGAAGATTTTGAGAAAGATGATTCAGAGCTCCAGACAATGGCATGAAAAGCTGCATTTTGCATTACTAGGATATCGCACCACGGTGTGTACTTCGGTAGGAGCAACCTCATACCTGTTGGTTTATGTAACTGAGGATATTATACCCGCAGAGGTAGAAATCCCTTCACTCCGGATAATCGTTGAAGCAGAGATTGAGGATAGTGAATGGGTCAAGACTCGTCTGGAACAGTTGTCTTTAATTGATGAAAAATGGATGGCCATAGTCGGTCACGGGCAGTTATACCAACAAAGAATGGCCCGCGTTTACAACAAAAAAGTACGGCCCAGGAATTTTGAAGTGGCACAACTTGTGTTAAGATGCATTCTTCCTCATCACCAGGAAGCGAAAGGAAAATTTTCTCCTAATTGGAAGGTTCCATACATCATCAGAAAGATATTGCCGAGAGGATCATTGTATCTAGGTGACGTCGAAGGAAATTATCCCGAAGCAGCTGTGAATGCGGACGCAGTAAAAAGGTACTACGGATTCAGTAAAAAGGTACCATGTCTAGGCTTCCTATGGTGATGACTTTTATGTAGTTGAGATGACGAAGGCTTTCATTCCCGCTACCCAAACACTATCAACCCTTCGCAAACCCTTTGAGTTAGTTACTCTTCTTTGATTACCCTCTTTGGAACCTGGAAGTACTATTGAATAAAAAAAGAAGAAAGAAAAGAAAAAGAAAAAATTGATGAAAATGAAAAAAAGAAGAAAGAAAAGAAAAACAAAACAAAAAAAATAAAAAAACAAATGTTTCCTGAACTATGTCTGACTTGATTCCGAAAGGATACGTAGGCAGCCTCTCTCTGGGGTTCAGTCACACCAAAACAAAAATCCCAATTCCCCCAAAAAGTGAAATTGGGGCAGATGATATAATGGCTCAGCCATGAACCCGCCAAAACGGTTCCAAAGTTCTAATTCCGTCCAAAATTCTTTTTACCCAAAAAACCTTGTCCAAGTCCTTCCGATCAAATTGGCAAAGGCGTGGGAATTGAAAAAAAAAACATCATGTTTGGAATCTGATGCAATCCAGATTGAGAGAAATAAAATGAAAGAGTCTTATCGGTGAAAACCTACTGGCACCATAAGGCGACGGTGAGTAGAGAAATTGAAATGAGATAGTCCGTTTGGTGAAAACTCGTAAAGAGCACTATTGGGCGATGGTGAGAAGCGAAATGAGAGAGGTCGATTGGCAAAAACCCACAAAGGGCACCGTCGGCCGAAAAGAAGACACCTCCCACCACTGGAAGAGTCCTGGCAAGGTTCCCTGGTTTTGAAATATGGTCAATGATTTTACGAGAAGTTGGAAAAGTTTGTGTGGGTTGGGCATCCAGTCCAAGAAGCATGTTATGTCCATTTGAAGCCGGCATGCACCTCCCAGATAAGTTCTTCTTTTCCCCCGAAAGGGACGCTTCTCTTTAAACTCATCTTCTTACATGTTGTTTACTTTTTCCTTGAATCCCTTTCGGTTTAACTCTATTTCCGAAACTAGTACCAAGAAAAGGTAGCAGGACTGGTTTTTACAGGGCTTTGCCGAGTAAAGGCTAAGGAAAAGTGCCCAGCCTCAGTGGGTGCATCAAGCTAATCCCGACTGGCCATGATCGTTAATGCTTTCAAAGCAAAGATATGGAAAGGAAAGAAAGTCAAAAGAGCAGAATAAAGAAAAGGCCAGAGCCCCACGCAGGCGAGTTGTCATGAAATCTCGAAGGTTGAGGCCCTCGACTTAAAAGAGAGAATAATCTTCAAAACTAACAAGCAGAAGAGGTTCTCAACAGAAGCTAGGCCGGGATCAAGCAATCAGGGCCACAAAACCAACCACCGTTTCAAACTAACAATTGTTCTTTGTTTAAAAATTGAAATAGGTGCAATCGAGGCAACCACACAAAAGCAGGTGCAGCCAAAAGAAAAGAAACGCGCAAGTACTGAAATAGCTTTGCAGCAAATAATCAATGCAAAAGGGAAGTTTCTTCCAAGTTCTTTCCTGCATCTTATCAAAAATGAAAAAAAGAAAGAAAAAGAGATAACAAAAAAAGAAAATCCCAAAAGAGGATGGTTTAGAGTTCCCAATATCGACCTATTACTTTGTTAGCCAACATTAGGACTCCAATCCCTGAGTTGAGCATTTTTCCCTCTAGCCAACATTAGGGCTCCAATCCCTGAGTTGAGCATTTTACCCTTAGCCAACATTAGGGCTCCAATTCCTGAGTTGAGCATTTTTCCTTTAGCCAACATTAGGGACTATAGTCCTTGAGTTGAGCGCTTTTCCTTTAGCCAACATTAGGGCTCCAATATCTGAGTTGAGCGCTTTTACTTTAGCCAACATTAGGGCTCCAATCCCTGAGTTGAGCGCTTTTTCTTTAGCCAACATTAGGTCTCCAATCCCTGAGTTGAGCATTTTACCTTTAGCCAACATTAGGGCTCCAATCCCTGAGTTGAGCGTTTTTCCTTTAGCCAACATTAGGGCTCCAATCCTTGAGTCGAGCGATTTTTCTTTAGCCAACATTAAGGCTCCAATCCCTGAGTTGAGTATTTTACCTTTAGCCAACATTAGGGCTCCAATCCCTGAGTTGAGCGCTTTTCCTTTAGCCAACATTAGGGCTCCAATCCCTGAGTTGAGAGCTTTACCTTTAGCCAACATTAGGGCTCCAATCCTTGAGCTGAGCATTTTACCCTTAGCCAACATTAGGGCTCCAATCCCTGAGTTGAGCGTTTCTCCTTTAACCAACATTAGGGCTCCAATTCCTGAGTTGAGCATTTTTCCTTTAGCCAACATTAGGGCTCCAATCCCTGAGTTGAGCGTTTTTCCTTTAGCCAACATTAGGGCTCCAATCCCTGAGTTGAGCGTTTTTCCTTTAGACAACATTAAGGCTCCAATCCCTGAGTTGAGCGTTTTTCCTTTAGCCAACATTAGGGCTCCAATCCTTGAGTTGAGCGTTTTTCCTTTAGCCAACATTAAGGCTCCAATCCCTGAGTTGAGCGTTTTTCCTTTAGCCAACATTAGGGCTCCAGTCCCTGAATTGAGCTTTTTACCTTTTGCCAACATTAGGGCTCCAATCCCTGAGTTGAGCTTTTTACCTTTTGCCAACATTAGGGCTCCAATCCCTAAGTTGCGCCTTTTAGACATAGGGCCTCCAATCCCTAATTTGTTCTATCATAGGCAAATATAATTCTTGAAAAAAAAAAGAGAATGAGTTCAGACTTTGTCACAAATAACTCACGAAATTTTCCTAGTGAAAACTGGGGCAGAAAATTTCGTTTGTTTGTTTGTTTTGGTGTCTGAGCAGGTTTGACCTCAAGGCACAAGTGTTAAATAAGTCTCAATCCAGAATAAAAAAAAAGAAGAAAAAAAACAAAAAGAAGTGAATTCAAAATGCCGAAGTGAACAGAGATGTGGACTGCTCAAAAACTTGATTGAAGTCACAAGCTTCGCCTGTCCCGCTTTGACACAATGCCAAAGAAAGAACCAACATCTACAGCTTGCGAGCATCAAGATTCAGATCGGAGTCCACGGCAAAATCAGCTAAGACTAAGATCAAGCTTCAAGAGATATATAGATAGGAATCTTGTAACTCATAGTTGATAGGCATAGCTAGCTTAGCTTTAATTTTCCTTTTGGTGTAATAAGGGGGTCAGCAAGCAGTAGCAGCAGCAACAGCAGTGAAATAACAACTCCTGGTAGTCCCAGTTACCAAAACTTCCAGAACTACACATACCAGATTCCTTTATAGCCAAGGATATTTAGGCAACCTTTGAAGCAGGGTTCGGTCAGACGTTTTTCAAAAATCCTTCTCATGGAGTGCCAACCAGGCAAAAATCTCTCATAATTGCTCATTTATCTTAGCCCAAAAACCATTCGTGTCTCCAAGTAAAGAGGGGCAGCTGTGAGCACGTAGTTTTTGCCTTACTTGAACTATTCCTATAGAATTCTTAAAATTAGGATTTTTCTTTTATTTTTTGAATTTTAAGATTTAATTGTATAATTTTGTGTGCATTTTTTCATTTGTGTGTGCATGATAATTCATAAAAAAATAAATAAAAAATAGCATATTTGCAGTTAGGACCTAATTTTATATTTTTAGTTCCATTAGTTAAATAACATTACAGAAAATGGAAGAAAATAACAAAAATAGTCCCTTCTGCATTTTACTTTTAATTTTTGATTTTTTTCCCTTAGTTTTCTTTTACAATTAGGAGTTAATTAATTTTTAAAAATTAATTAGTTTGGTTTTAGAATTAAATCATCTCTTTTAATTTTTATTTTTTTAATTTTGTATCTAACAAAAATCAAAAAAAAGAAGAGAAAAAGAGAAAAAGAAATAACAAAACTAAAGAAAAGGGAAAAGAGGCCAGCCTGTGTTAGTGAAGCATTGGGCTATTGTTAAAACTCCAGCCCAAACATTTAATTCTCTTCCAACATAGTCCAAGCATAAAAATACCCCACCCGGTCCAGCCCCTTTTTAATAACAAAACGGCGTCGTTCTTTAGGTTTAAATCAGGACCGCCGAGGTTTCTTGATCGGACGGTCCTGAAGCCCCCATCCAATAATATAAATGTGTCCAAATGACACCAACCCCCCTAAGGACCCCCTACCTTCGTCTCCCAGACCTCTCATCAGAGACACCTTAGTGCTGTCGTCCGTCGTCCGTCGTCCGTCGTCCGTCGAAAATCGCCTCCGCCGGCGGCGATGGTCCAAAGGCCACAAAAAATACACCACATCCTCCTCTAATCATCCTCATTACAGATCTAAACCCCTTTCCCTTCAAATCCCACTCGATTTGTTCAAATAAGCGAAACCCTAGCGCTGCCTCCGCCGTGTCCGGCGACGCCACCTCCAAATACCACCAAAATTACACCCTAGGGTCTCCTTACCCTCCTCCTTCCGAATCCACGGTCAATAATCTTCGAACCTTCCCCAAATGGTTCGAATTTCAGATCGAAAATCAATCCAGAACCCTAATTCGCCAAAACCTGCCCAAAACTTCATCAAGCATATTCATCTCTCAATCTGAGAGACTTCCTCGAAAGCCCTTTCATATCGAAGCAATTTCAAAACAGAGGAAGGAGACGAGGCCTAGGGTTTTTACTGGGCCATACCCGCATGAGTCTCCTGCTTCCAATGGAAGCAATAGGTTCATGTGGGTCTAGTCCACTGTATCAAATCCCTTTTTAACTGTGTCCGGAGTCTGACTAATCTAGGAGAGCTTAGGTCCAGTTTCCTCTTTCTGAGTTATTTTTCTGGTAAGTCTTCCAATCTGATTTTTGTCTTTCTTCTTTTGGTTGTTTTTGTTTAGTTATTTTGTGTCCTAAAAAACTGTTGTTCTTCATTTTTGGGGTCATTCTATTTCTTGTGCAAAATTAGTGTGTTAGCCTAGTTAATTCTTAATTCATAAGATGGTTATCTTTGATACTGTTTAACTTCTGAGATAGTTTTCACCTTTAATTTGTTAGTCGATGTTCGTCTACCATGTATTTCAGGCGCCTAGGTTTCTTTTTTATTCAACTTGATTCATAGCTTGTTGTGCATTTTTATTTGAGTTTGATCTATTTGAAAGAATTAGCTAGAACATTTTCTGTTTGGTCACATTTGTAGATATTCAGTACCTTAAGGGGGAAATTGAACGATTAGAAACTTAAGGTGTTTCAAGGGATAGGTTTAAAGGGTAAATAATAGTCTGCATGAGGGTAATTGGGGTACTACACTTAGGGAATCCTCAACAAATGAATTGAGAAGTCCCTAGAAGCTTCTAGGTCAGGGAATGATAGCAATTTTTTATGTCTTAGGAGCATTTCTTGGGTAAGAAGTCATAAAATAAGGGTCCTAAAGGCAAGAATAAAATCTGAAATTGCCCTAGTCTTTTTCTATAAAAGGGGGAGTACCCTTGCCTTGCAATGCAAGTTTTAGAAAGCTAGAGATCTGAAATTCAAAATTCAAAAGTTTTAGAGATCCAACAATCTGAAACTTCAAATTCAAAAAGTTTCAGAAGCTACAAAATTTGAAATTCAAATTTAAAAAAAAAATCAAAAAAATTAAAATCTGAAAGTTGAGAGTTCTAGAAATCCAAAATTGAATCCTTGTTCATTGAAGGTTAAAATATGGATTAAACAGTAGCTCTAAGGTCCGATTCAGAGGTGCTGGAGTGTGCATTCGAGTGAAATCACCTGTGATTTACTGGTTTGAGTGTTATTTTTCCAAAAGCTGATCAACTGTGGGTTTTTTGTTCTATTAAGATCATCTTCTTTGGGTGTTTGTCACTCGATTTGTTGAGCTGTGTTGCTGCTAGTTTTAATTATTGTGTTTGCTCTGCTGATCCTCATTCCTTTCCTTTATCCACTCTCTAGGTACACATCTTTGTAACCTTGATAATTGTGAGCTGAAAACTTGAGGAATGAATCCATTTGAAGAATTGAAGCATGAACTTTAGTCCAATTCATTTTTTATTTGTATTTTAGTTTAATATGATTTCTGCCGATGTTAGCTTTGCATAAATGGTTTGTAATAATTGGCAAAAATGATCTGAAGTCCATATGATGGATTTTTCAGTTCATTTCTTTGATTTCCTTCATGTTTTGAATGGTTTTGTTTCATTAATAGACTTATAATGCATTAGGTCCTTTGCTATAGCATCATGTATTCAGATTTGGTTCATGACTAGCTGGGTCAAGTTTTAATTGGATTCTGTTCATGAAGAATCATTGTTAATGTGTAGGCTATACCCATTTGAGGTTTACTGAAAGGTTATAGTTGTTGAGTGGTGGCTGTCGTTTGGGATTTGATCACTTATAGGCCATTTTAGTATTAAGTCTATTAGTAATGTGATGTTAATGATTGACTAAGTATTGATTAACACATCATTTGTTTGTGGGTTAACCTCTGTATGAAATTAATACAACTAGCCATGTCAATATGAAGTTGAAACTGTGGAAGTTTGGAAATTCTGCTGCTTGTTATTAGTCATTAGAACTGCAATTCACACTTGTTTTCAAAATCAATTCACCGCTGGACGTCATACGATTGGTTACAAATAAGTTGAAAACAATTCCAAGTTTGCTTACACATGTGATAGTCTCGTTGTTTGCCTATTTTAAATTCACTTGCAACTTCAGCCATTGTTTTAAATTGTAGGGATTCGATGTTGAGCCCTGTGTTCATTAGTTGCAGGCCTCTGAATTTGGGCCCGTTATGTGGCTCAATTTTGAAAATTCCTTTGAATATATCCGGGCAATTCCCATTTTGGGCCATCAGTTCACTTATGTTGGCCCAAGCCTTTCGCGTAAATGTTTAGCTTTTCTTCATGTAAGCTATTTTAGTTAGACTAAAGGAAACTTCGATTATATTTAATGTTAGTTAATTAAGCCCACTAATTAAATAGGAGTTGACTCATAATAGATAATAATAGTTTCTCCAAATTTTAGTTCGAATGTCCTTTAAAGAATGGAATCGAGGTGCGCCGTGCCGAATAAAACCACAAATTGCGCGACCTTTTTTAATTATTTTTTTAAAATCTTTAGAACTCGGGACGTGCTATTTAGCAAATTTCCATGTCCTCCCACAAAGTTAACAACGTGTTAGTTGCTTTAGGCGCGTTATTTAATAATTTTACCTTCTTAAACTCGGGTGTGCATTTCATGTGATCCAAATCCAAATCCTAAAATGTTGAATAAAATTTGTTGTGAATCCGGGTGCATTTCATGTGACATGATCCAAAAACACATTTTAAACGATGTTCAACCTTCCTTAAAAATCAATTAAAAGTGGTATGTAATTTTAAAATTGCACTATAGGATGAAAATGTTTTAAAATCATATACTTAGGCCAATTATGATAGTTTAAGCGACCATGATAGAACCACGGGATCCGGGGGTGCCTAACACCTTCCCTCTGGTCAACAGAATTCCTTAATCAGAATTTCTGGTTCGCAGATTTCATTTGGAAAGTCGAAAATTTCCTCGATTTGGGATTCAAGATAAACCGGTGAGATACCAAATGCCAAACCTATTCCAAGTGGCGACTCTAAAATAAATAAATAATCCCAATTCGAACAATGTCACTTCAAGTGAAAAAACCCCCTTATACATTATCTTTTGGGGTAGGTGTGTAAAAAAGGAGGTGTGACAATATCGAGCGACCATGTCCCGACCGGGAGCGGTCTTACTGGGTTTGACGGAGCCAGACTAGAAGATGTTCGCTCAACTTTTGAGGATGCTCAGCGAATCTACTTTGTGGTGAGTTTTGGCCGATCGTATCGGCTTTTAGCTTTTGCAGCTTTTGCTCTCTCATTGAGTTTTTCCTTCGTAGGCCTTTAACAAGCTCAAGTCTGAACTGCTTCGTCGTGAGGCCATGTTGCATAATGCCGTGGATGGGGAGGAGTCCTCAGGCTTCTTTGTAATGAGAGAGAAGACGAGTTGGCGTACTTGCGATATGAGGCGAGTCGAAGCCTGAACTATGAAAGCTACCTTTAGGAACATGTAATTTTTGTTCTAGAGGGGGCGCATGTTCCCTTTTTTATACCTAAGGCAGACACTTTGTTTATTTTAGTTGCATAAGAAGACCGAGGGTTTGGAACACCTTAGGAGTGAAGCTGGCTAAGCCAAACACGAGTGTGATGAGTTGAAGGCTCGGGCGGACGTTCAGGCTACAACAGAGAAAGGTGCTTTGGCTAAGGCTTCTGCCTTTGAGGTTCAACTCTGCTTAGCTCTCGAGAACAGCTTGGTCTAAAAGAATATGATTACAAGGCTCGAGTTTGAGTTTTTGAAGGTGAAGGCTGAAGTTGTGGATGTCCGGGTCGAAGCCGTAATGAGTCAAATTAAGGCTGACAAGAAAGGGGCAGTCTATTTGAAGGACACTGCTGATGTTCGAGCTGAGCTGAAAAGGGCTCTTGACCATGAGCGCAGGAGCATGGAATATGCTCGGTACAAATCTCGAAGGGAAACCCTCGAGGATATCCATGCTAAGGGGCTTTGACCTCTCGGAATAGGTGAAGTAGGCAAAGGCGGATGAATATGATGCTAAGTCCATTTTGTCCGATGCCGAGGATAGCGAGAAAGAGGCTGACGGGCCATAGTCACCGAGGAGGGCATATATTGGGCTTTCCTTTTCTAATTCTGTGTATAGTAATTTCAAAAAACATTATAAATGAAGCTTGTATTTTTTCGCATCTATGTATAAAAGGAAGCCTTGCGGTTTCATTTTTCATACACTTCTCTTTGCTTTGATGTTTGTCAGTATTAGCCAGGTGAACTGGTTTTTGGATTAAAAGAACCCTTAGATTTATAATACGGCCTTAGGGCTCGTTGGGATGGCCCGTACGCTCTTACGCGTTTGGTCGGTATGACCTTTTAGTATAAGTCAACGTTTAAGCTCTTATGCTTTTGCTTTTAGGCATATTCAGTTAACTATTTCGGGTTCAGTCTCCGAGTTAGAATTTGACTCGAGCTCATTGGCCCTTAAGTTTTTGAATTTAAAGCTGGCCCTTAGGCTCTTAAGCGTTTGGTCGGTACGACCTTTTACATGGGATGGCGGCAGTGGCTCTTACGAATTAGGTCGGTATGACCTTTTATATGGCTGGCGATAGTGGCTTTTACGCATTGGGTCGGTACGACCTTTAATATAGGCTTTATTTTTCCCTCGTTAAGGACTTTTTAGGATTTTGTTTGCCTGACTCTTCGATGGTTCCATAAAAACCTTGATTATGAGTCATTATATAGCGGTGAATGAGCACCTCGGGAGGTTTTGGCTCAGTGGCTGAGTATCTCGAAGCCTGTAGTTTGGATATGACATGGTCGAAGCTCTTTTGCCTATGTCGAGGGTAGGCTGTTTAACCGGTTCTTTTCGAAGTACTTTCGAAGTAATTGAAGGCCTGTGATTTTATAGCGACGGTCGGGCATCCTCGAGTCGCGTTAGTTTTGTTGGTACTGCCTTGTGACCGTAGTCATTGTATTTGGACAGAGACTTTAAGTCCCCGAGCGAAATAGTCTTGGTGTCTATATCGAGGGTATGCCTTTTAGGGGTCTTACAAGTTCAATATATAGCCTTAACTTTAAGATCGGGTTCATGCCTTGCTTGAGGTCTTATATATATTTTTACTTGGTACAAGTATGGTTCATGCCTTGCTTGAGGTCTTACAGATATTGTTACTTGGTACAAGTATGGTTCATGTCTTGCTTGAGGTCTTATAGATATTGTTACTTGGAACAAGTACGGTTCATGCCTTGCTTGAGGTCTTACATATATTGTTGATTGGTACAAGTATGGTTCATGCCTTGCTTGAGGTCTTACAGATATTTTTATTGCTTTATATAGGTCTTACGAGATCGAGGCTGCCCACTCGGGGTCATATGGCCTTGGGTTTTTCATAAGTTGATGGGGGTGGCTATTTGCGGCAGTCCCCGAGTCATCGAAAATTTCCTGGCTCTGGAGCCATTTCTTGTAAACTTGGTATTGCCTCATTGAGGGCTTACAAGTTCGTAATTTCCGACCCGAGGTCATGTGTCTTTGAGTTTTTTATGCCACTCCCCGAGTGTTCGGAACGTTTTTATCTTTTGGAGCCATTTTTGCAAACTTGATGTTGCTTAATTGAGGGCTTACAAGTTTGAAGCTCCGACTCGGAGGTCATACGGCTTCGAATTGTTGATTCTAGTCCCCAAGTGTTCGGGACATTTTTTGGCTTTGGAGACATTTTTGTAAAAAAAATAGTACTCTTTTGAAATGTGAAATGCTTTGATGGAAAGTATTCTTCGATTACTTGGTACAAGTATACATGTTTTTTTTTGTTAAGGGCTCGGTTAGTCTATACGGGCACGGTTCACTTGACCGTTTGGCTTGGTACATCATTTTCTTATCGAGACCCCATTTAGCGCATCTAGGCTTCTCCGATGCCCCCTAGTATTCGAGGTTGATTGAAAAGAAGCCTTGAATACTTGTCGAGTCTTCCTTAGGTAGCATATAGATATTGCCTCGTTAAAAACCTTGCCGGTAAAACCCTTCTTGGGATAAAAAACCGATCGAAGAAAAAGAGTGCAACGTATGCTTGTGGAACCTAAGGCCTTCGAGTTGGAAAGCGCTTCATCCGTTTCGATTGGATACCTTCACTCAGGTTAGTACAAAATGTAGATGAAAAAGGGAGACGATCATACCTTAGTGCTGGCGGTGTTTCAAGCCCTAATATGTTTCAGTGGCTTATTACGAGGACGCGGTACAGTCCTTTGCTTCATTTGGTCAGTCTTAGCCGAGAATGTAGCTTGTTATCGCTATTTTATTATTTTCTTATCTTTGGCTCCTTCGGTGGTGGAGGTACTGGTGTAGGTTCCATATCATGCACCGCGAACATCTCCTTTGTTGCATGCTGCTCCTCGCAGACGGTTTTTATCCCATCCTCTATCGGAAATTTCATCATTTGATGGAGGGTGGATGGTACTGCTCTAATACAGTGTATCCACGGCCTCCCGAACAAGGCATTGTATCTCATGTCTCCTTCGATGACATGGAATATGGCACTTTGGGTTGTGCCGTCCATGTTGACCGGGAGGGTGATTTCCCCTTTCGTTGTTTCGCTCGCCATGTTGAGCCCAATGAGGACTCAAGAGGCGAGCACGATTTAGTCAAGCAGTCCAAGCTGCTCTACCACCCTCGACCTGATAATATTGGTTGAGCTACCTGGATCCACAAGTATACATTTAATTTTAAATGTATTCACAATGAAAGAGATTACCAATGCGTCATTGTGAGGCTAAGACAAGGTCTTGATTTCCTTGTCGCTGAATGTGAGAGCGTCCTCGAGTATGTAGCCTCGAGTTCGCTTTTCTTCGGTGATGGATATTTTTGTTCTTCTGATCATGGGTTCTTGCGGAGCGTCAATGCCTCCCAAGATCATGTGGATGATATGTTGTGGCTCATCTGTTTCATTCTTCTTGATCACCTCTCTTTCCCGGAACTAGTTTTTAGCTTGGTCGCTGAGGAATTCTCGGAGATGACCTCTGCTGAGCAATGGGGCTAATTCTTCCCGAAGTTGGCGACAATCTTCGATCCTATGGCTATGTGTGTTGTGAAATTCTCACACTAAGTTATGGTTCCTTTGTGAAGGATCTGATTGTACGAGCCTTGGCCACCTGGTGTCTCTGATTTTACTGATGGCGAACATAATGTCTGAAACATCTACCTTGAAGTTGTATTCCGAAAAGCAGGGTGCCTCCGTCGGCCCTATATGCCTATCAAACTCGGCTCTGCTGACGAGCCCCCAAGGATTCTGGCCTCGATCAATATATCAGTCATTGCAGGGTATGTTGTGCCTTGGGGCATTTCTTCTATCTTCAGTGTATAGTTGGTATATTTCTTTGTTTGGCTTTGACTCCTTTGCAGGAAGCCTGCTAGGATATACCGAGCCCGAGGGGACTCCTAGTTGGTCATCCTCGACCCTAATCTTTGATTGGTATCGGTTGTGGACATCCGACCAAGTCACGTGGGATACCGACTAAGTTCTGCTTTAGCTATTTTGAAGCTACCGAGGGCCTGCACTGCCCAGTCGTCAGAGACCGGTGGTAGTTCCATTTGTTCCATTTGAAAGGGGGATACGAACTCTCGCAGCATCTCGTTCTCCCTTTGCTTGATTTTGAAGATGTCAAATTTCCTCGTAGCTACTTTGATGGCACCAACATGTGCCTTTTTGAAAGAATCTGCCAGCATGGCAAATGAATCTATAGAGTTAGGAGTTAGGTTGTGATACTACATCATGTCCCCTTTCGAGAGTGTTTCTCCGAACTTCTTCAGTAGGACGGATTCGATCTCATCATCACTCAGGTCGTTGCCCTTCACTGCGCAAGTGTAAGTAGTGACGTGCTAGTTGGGGTTCGAGGTTCCGTTGTACTTCGGAAGGTCGGGCATTCTGAACTTCATTGGAATGGGTTTCGGAGCCACTTCCTGCGAGAATGACTTTTATACGAACTTCTTCGAATCTACATCTTTCAGGATCGGGGGTGCCCCTGGAATTTGATCAACCCTCGAGTTGTAAGTCTCTACATTCTTGTCATTGGCTTCTATCTTCTTCTCGCCCGACTCTATCCTCTTTGTGAGCATCGGCTGCCGACCCGTTGTTGCTTGATCTTTCTGGTGCCTATTCGGCTCGGGGAGCCGCTTTCGGTGCTACCATGCTGGGAGTTTTCTGGCGACTTTGCAGCTGAGCAATCTCTACATGTTGTGCCTGTAACATCTCAAAAATAACATGAAGACTAACTTCCTGTTCTTCCCTAGTTGGGGTTTTCTGAGCTTCTTGCTGATCTCCTTGGTATATGCTTATTTCGACGTGTTGAGCGTTGCACGAGACCACGTCCACAGGAATTAGTTCTGGTGCATTCTCAGGGTTTTGTGGTGGTACACCAACACCTGGAACATCCACACCATTCTCTCCATGGTCCTCAAGATTGTTGTTTTCATGTGTTTACTGAGTTAGACATTTTGACCTGAAATCAAAAGATCTTGGACAAGAAAAAGTGTGAAAGGTAACTTGCGTTATGGAGTGAACCATCAAAAAAATAATCACTATTATTTTTAGCCCCATGGTGGATTCCAAACTGTTTACCTTGAAAATGGTATTAAAAATTAAATTTGATTTTGTGGTTATAAAAATATGTGATCTATTTTTATGCTAGTTGTAGGCAAATGATGCTAAGTGAAAGACTTGGAAAATAAGATAAGAGCTTGTAGATAATGTAATAATCAAACCAAATGGTCTGTGGTTGGGGCCTCGAGCTGGCGTACACGGGGCTTCGATGCCAAGTCAGATGCCCGGCTTAGGGTAATCGAGGAGGGACTAACAGTTATGACAACTTTGATGGAAGCCTTTTTGACCAATAACGAGAAATAAATGAAGAACAATAAATAGAACACAATGAATATAGGCAATAAATGTAAGTAATGAGATCGAGAGAAGATGTTAGAGAGCAGAGAGAATGTTCTTGTATATTGAATATTGAGTATCAGATATCCTACAAAATGGCAAGGATCAAGGATCCTCTTTATATATCAGGGGAAATCTCAACATAGTACAAGTGCATTTATTACAAAGATATGGGGCTGGTACATCCATTTAATGCTATGATATGGGTTTGGACTAGCCTACTAGACTCTATCAGTTCTAGTCACGTGCTTTGGGAACTTCCCACTTTTTTACCATGACCATCGATCGGCACTGCCCCGAGGTTGGACGTCTAATCCCTCGAACGTGAATCTCGAATATAGCCTCGAACCCTCGGAAACGTGCATATGAGGCGTCGTAATGACCAAAAATTAGACCCTCCGATTTTACCGTACATAATTGGAGATTCCAATCCACAGTTCTGGGAGAAATCACCGATCACCAATAAGTTTTCTTTCCTTCATTTACCATTTCAATTATTTATTCTATTCTCGTGTTTTGGAAAAGTGAAGTAAATAAGGTTATTAGAAATTCGATTCTCTTTAATATTTTGACCACAAAAACTATTTTTGGATTAAACAAAGTGGTTCCATTACTAAAAATCTAAAAATTTGTTCACTTTTTAAATTTTATTTTTAGCAACAAAATATGTCCATTACTAACAAAATTCATCAAGTGGGTGAGAGATGACAATAAGGTGGAACTCCACCGCACCACATACCCATAAGGACTCTGCAACGCTCACGAGAAACTTCACATGAAAGGTGTGCTACTCAAAATAATGGGCAAAAACTAGGCAAGCAGGCCAATGAGCAAGATAGTTTAAAGCAGATGATTGCACAACACGTTAGTAAAACTTTGCATGCTTTACATATGGGTTGACCAATATTATGCAGAATCCTCCACTTGTAAATAAAACTTTGAAAAATCCGCGTTCAGGACTTGACAACTCAAGAAGTGGAAAAATACCAAATGAATCCAGAGACGAAGGACCAGGTACGCCAAATGATTCAAATTTAAAAAGTTTGGTAATAACATTGTAGAAATAACTTAAGGAACAAAATGAGAGAATAGAACAGATACTTGGTGTTCCATCGTTAATCAAAAGAGTGGATATTGGCAAATATTTACAACAATCCTGGAATCTAAGTGCAGTACCTTTACCAATTCCCAAAAGTTCAACATGCCTGATATCCCTATATATAATGGGACCTTTGACACACGAGGCCACATTACCGCATTACCACATGTGTTAAAGACAATGATTTTACCAATCAAGAAATTAAATCAGTCTTGGTGAAAATATTTGGTGAAACCTTCACGAAAAGAGCATGGTACTCACTCTTACCCGAAAATTCTATTGATTCTTTTCCTGAGCTTGCAAGTTTATTTATAAAAGCACATTCGGTATCCAAAAGAGAAGAAATGGGGATAGAATATATCTTCAAAATACAATAGGAAAGCACGGAATTACTCGGGGAATTCTTGGATAGATTCTAGTGGGAAAGGATGATGTTGCCATGAGTACCTGATAATTGAGCGACTATGGCATTTGCAAGTAATTTGAATGAAAAAAGTTCAGAATCCACGAGAAGATTGAAAGAAAATCTGCAGGAGTTTCCTACAACTACTTGGAATGATGTGTACAATAGATATAGTACGAAGATACGAATAGAAGAAGATACGGTTACACAGCCAAAGGTAGAAGAAAGGCACGGATCTAGATGTTTAGAAACAGAAAAGAGGTCTGGTAAGAACATGTACAAGCCTTATGAAAAGTTGAAAATTTAATAAAAATGTATGAAGGTTTGAAAGAACGAGTTTGGAGGTTGAAGAAAAGAATAAAAAGATTTGAAGCTAGGATGAAGATTTGGGTAAGAATCTAAGAACGATTATGAAGATGTGAAGATCAAAGATGAAGATATGAAGGTTTGAAAGAGTTGATAACCACTAGAAAATTCAAAGGTGGAATCTTGGATCAGAAAGTAAGAAAAATACAAAAGGTAGAAGCTTTTATAGGGGAAGTACGCAACGTTTTACATTAGAAGGCAACCAGCCAATGAACGACACGTGTCCGAAGTCAAAATGACTCGATTGATGGGACGTTTCGGCCTATCCGCCATCTCAGTTGTGACGCACGAAGGAAGGAACCGAAGTTCATCTATCGTCTCTCATCGTTTCGGCAAACTTACTCTTTGGAAAATGAGGGAACTATCTGTATACAGGTGAAACTGGGGGTAGCATATACCCCGATTTCCCAGTGGATCAAACGAAACAAGGACGTTACCGCATGGGATCGGATTCGGAGGTGGAGACCTCTCGTACTGAGACCCAAACCGAGTGCCCGAGAAGACAACACTTCCCCTAACCCGAAATGAGCTCTGAGATCCCGAAAAATATGACAATGGTTGCACACAACTAACAGTGGGCTGCGATATCCGCACCCCATCAGATATCACGGCACATATCACGGCCTACATCGACAGCAAATCGGTGATTAACGAAAAAGAAGGTTTTATCTTTTTTAGAATTGTACTAGGGGTGAAACTCTCCTACCATATAAAAGGAGTAGTGTCTATTCAATCGACACACTGCAACACGCATATCAAGGCAATACAAACTTATTTCTCTATTTTCTAATTATTGAAAGGTTCTTATTTTAATCATAGCTCTTCATACACGTTTGGCTCTGAATTGATGGCAGAACAATTGTTAGGCTTACATCCGAGCCTGGGCTCAACATCACAACTGATTTGGTTGTTTATTTTATTTGTAATTCGCTTATCTAATATCCTTAATTACTTATATTGAATCAATCCACGTATCCTTAAAAATGCGTATAAACTTATTGTTGTCCATTTCAAGGGTAAACAATAAAAAAATTGATGGATTTCGAGCAACTGGAATAGATATGAAGAATCTGATGGAAAGATTCTATTGAAAGGGATAACTGCTGCCCATACAAGAAAATACTGCGAAAAGTGATGAACACAGTATTCCGCAGTGTTCTTCTTATGTGATGTGTTATGTGGACTTAAGCCCTTAACCTATTGCAAAAAGCTTAAATCTTCAAAACTTTCTTGGAAGCTCTGAAATTGAAGCAGAAGATTTTGAACAAGACCAAGTGGAATGGAGAAGTTTAGTTTCTGATTTATTTGCTGAATTTAAGCTAACGTTTGGCCATGGATCCCAAATTTATTTTGAAAAATCTGATTTGGGTGAAGTTTGATTTGAAGATGAAAATGTGTTTGGACATACGTTTTCAAAACATATTTTTCAATTTTATTTTGAAAAAACATGTATATAATTCCCAAGTTTTGGGATTTTGGCCCAAATTCAGCTCAATAGCTGATTTTGGAATTTGAAATTTTTGATTTGGGATTTGGCCAAAATATGAGCAAAATTTATGGCCAAACATGAGTTTTAAAAATAAATCTCAAATTTATTTTGGCAAAACTTATGGCCAAACGGGGCCTAAGTTTGCCCAGAAATTTTTAAAATTTCAAAAGAAACCCCGACCGAAATGATTTTTAATTTTAATAAAAACAAATGTTCTTGGGCCAAAAATAAATAAAAAATAAACAAGGGTCTAAACTTTTAAATAAAGAGGAATTTTCATAACGGAAAAGGTCCAAATATGGCCGTAAACTATGTAAAATAGGACAAATATGTCCGTCGTTAATAGGTGGGCTCAAATATACCCTAACCGTCCAATAGTTGTGCAAATTTGCCCTTTTTTTATAGGAAACAATATTTTTTCTTTTCTTTTTATAATTAATTAAAATCAAAATATTTTTTCCAGTTTTTAGAAAACTATCAATTTAAAAAACTGAAAATAATTTCTAAATCAATTATTTTTGTAAAAACAGAAATAAAATCTAAAAAGCAATTTCTAAAGCAATATTTTTGTAAAAACTGAAAAAAAACAAATATTTTCTTTTTATCAATTTCTAGTTTTAAAAAAATTCAGTTTTTCCAGTTTTTACCACTTTAGAAAATTGCTTTTCAGTTTTTTTTTCTAGATTTTACAAAATCCATTGTTTTAGAAAATAATTTTTGAGTTTTTTTAAACTAATTTTTTTTTTGTTTTTTCAGTTTTTACAAAAATATTGCTTTAGAAAATTTTTTTTTTGATTTTATTTCTGTTTTTACAAAAACATTATTTTAGAAAATAATTTTTCAGTTTTTTTAAAACATTTTTTTCGTTTATTCAATTTTTAGTAAAAATAAATTCAGTTTTTACAAAAACATTGCTTTAGAAAATTACTTTTTAGATTTTATTTCTGTTTTTACAAAAATATTATTTTAGAAAATATTTTTCAGTTCTTTTGTAAAAACTGGAAAAAAAATATTTCCGTTTTTTTCCTTCAGTTTTTAGTAAAAAAAACTTTTAGAAAAATTGCTTTAGAAAAAAAATATTTTGATTTTAATTAATTAAAAAAGAAAAGAAAAAAATATTGTTTCCGTTAAAAAAAGGGCAAATTTGCACAATTATTGGACGATTTCGGCATATTTGGGCCCAACTATTAACGACGGGCATATTTGTCCTATTTCACATAGTTCACGGGCATATTTGGACCTTTTCCGTTTTCATAAAGCATTATAGTTTAGAGTCTAGTAATTATAGTTTGCCTATTTATCATTCATACAACGAATATAATACGTACCAACTGTATTCGTTCGCGCAACGATTATAATATGTATCAGTTGTAACTAAAGCGCAATATAAGAGTGTATACGAAGGAAACAATCCGTATCGACTGTATACAAGGATGTATACAAAGAAAACAACTTGTATGTATTCTTTTGACATGGCAAATATAACCAAGGTGAAACACATACATACGGAAAAATAAAATGCTCTTGTTGGGAGTCGTCGAACTCAAGACCTCCGCTAACTAAGTGAGCGCTCTAACCAATTGAGCTATGAGAGCTTATTGCTCTCTTATTTCAGTTCAAAATAATTAATCTTGTTTCATAAATTTACTATAAAATGGTAAATTTGTTGAAAGTATAGTTACGAGGGGCTTTATATCTCTTGTCACACTCATCTTGATTCTATCCAAAAGGTCACGCTGCTATCATCAACTGCAACATAAATCAACTCTATCATTTAAATTTTAAATACTTGAAGAATTTTAAAGCTAAGCTTCGCTATAATCCCATGCACAATGTTTAGTAACAGAACAAAGTAAACGAAGAGATGAAAGCATAGAACACAGGAACTAAATATAGTTTACACAAAGTTTTATCTCAATACATTTGATTTCCACCATCCATCTTTGTCACTTGATAAGGTCTCAAGCACCTCAAAATTTGATGCTTGAATAGCAATTTCTCTAAATTTTGAGAAGCCACCTAATACATTTTTCTTTCTTTCTGTTTAACCAAAACATACAGGGAGAGGAAACTAGATAATATCAGATGTATACTTAAGAATTGCGTTGTAACCCCATGAAACATAATAGTAATAATAATAATGTCTTTCATGGGGTAAAGACCATTGTCTACAATTTCAGATTAAACCCAGCAAAACAATAGACGCTAACAGAAGTAAACCATTCACTAAATCCATTACAATTCCAAATGCATATACGTAAATTCCATACAGTTCATCAGCTTTATCGACTGGAAACTGATATACCAAAACATAAGTATCTACTATTTAGGGATATTGAACGTTAAAGTCAATGTGGTCTTCTTCGTTGACCAGCTTCAGTGTTCAACCATCAAAAACGCAACCTGCCAAAAAAAAAAACTATTATATAACCATATTCACAGGAAAGAATTGGTACACAACTAGAGCATTGCCACCAACTTCCCAATCCCATCCATTAGTTCACCTGAAAATGCCCTAATACCCCTCAAATAAGTCAACCTTACAACTTGCAGAGAAGTCAACCATCTTGGCGTGGATAGCATAGTCAACGTTACAACTCGCAGAGAAGTCACAGTTAATCAAATTTAATATGCTCCAATGGAAAAACATAATTCTCTTAAGAAAACTACAAAGGTATATCCATATTCAACCCAAAAGGTAATATAAGTTGCATACTGATAACTCAAAAGAAGACAGCCCGAGGATGAGGTTATTGATGGAGAAGAAACATAACAGGAAGCTGGATGAGGAAAGACCTACTATCTTGTAGTTGATTTCAGTAAAAAAGTTCATCAATCAAGATCCGGTTCCTCCAAATGGAATTTATATCATTCACAGAAATGCTTGTCACTTTTACCCCCAAAAAAATGTCAAATAAATTACAAATTTGCAAGTGCTAGAATCAGCTGAAATCGTGATCTAATGTGAAAGGGTTTCAATATACCATTCTTGATTCACCATTCATCCATCTGAAGACTATCTAGTCATTGGAGCTAATGAAAAAAAGGCCATTCTTTTTTATAATAAGTGAAAAAGCTCAATTTTGTTATGCGACTATTTGATGGTTTCTCATCAATATTTCTTTTTTATCTTCTGTACATCACAAGCAGAGTGATTTTAAGAGCAAACTCATGAAAGAGAGAGAGAGAGAGAACAGCCAACAGCCAACTTAAAATGCAACAAAATTCTTTTAACAGTAACATGTTGATTATGACAAGGAGCGAAGTACAAGATCTAGAAATTCCACTTTACTTGAGCATGCAACCTATTTTATTCATGTGATCAAGCATTGAAAACTTAGAAAGGACTAGCATATCACTACTCTTAATATTGAAGAGAGCAAAGAAAGATAAAGAAAGTAACAAAAGTGAGGCAATTTGATTCGTACACTTCAGTGTGGAAAGCTACTTTCAGTTCTTCAGGTTAAGCAAAGAAAATTATATGGTCAGACTCTTCAGTTGCACTTGGACTACTACAATTTAAGTTAACTTCATTACATGACCTGTATGATTATTTTTTCAACCCATCGTTGCCAAAATAAGTTTCTTAATACACTTAAGTTCCTTGTCAATCACAATTTCTAAGACTAAGCTGCACACTTACAGAACCACGGAGTAAATAGTAACTTACACCACCATCACAACCAGCAAAATGTAACATGGAAATACACCAAACCAAACCAGGAATCCAATGCTGCTTTTTTTAAGTTTCGAGAAAATCAATGCCACCATTAAACTCTAAAATCATATTAAGGAAAATCCTGCTTATTTTTTATAGAGGGTATCGAAGGTACCTTGACCATCTGAATCTTCACTTCATTCACTGCTCAAAGCTTCAACTTGAACCCCTTTGAAAGGAAATCATCTCCCCTATCAAGTCAAGGATAAAATAGAAAATTTAGCAAAGAAAGGAAGCAGATACGAAACATAAGTTGAATAAGCAATCACCCTGTTGCATAAATAATATGGAGTCTCCACTTGTTGAAACGAATGATCTTAAAAGCTCTACGTAAAAGAAAGAAGGCTACAACATAACCTCAAATTAACGGAATGACCAACCTCTTCTTTAGGGCTTTCTTGTTTCCTCCTTTATCTTGATTTAACTGTTTCTTTAGATCACTTGTGCCATCATTGGAACTAAGCTTAACGAGGCTTCCCAAATAAATATAACTATTGAAATGTAGAAAGCCGCGTAAATTCCCAATTTCAGTATCAACAATCTTTATGGAGTCCCCCTCAATACTAGTCCACAGGAATCGCCGATTATCTTGTTCCACAAGAACTTCCTTTCCACTCTTGGAATTTGCTAGTGGAAGCACAGTATGACCAATATACTTATCTGGCTGTTCAAGTGATATAAGCATAGCCCACGAATCCCTAATTCCATATTCCTTCATTACCCATATGTCCACATGGTCCAAAACAAGATCCCCATTTTCCCAATCATCTATAAAGTAGGTTTTATATGTGCAAAGAGAGACTCCCAATACGACCAACCTCACAATGAAACCCGTATCAGTATAAGGGGGACGCGGTACGAGTCCCCATTTTTCAGTTCCAAGATCAAAAGCAACAATCAGTGGTTCTAATTTATTCGCAGGTGTTTCCATCTTAGCACTAGCAATCCAATGCAATGAACCATTTAGATATGTACCTGTTTGATCTTCATATCGGAGGTAATAAGGAAGTTCTTCTTCAACCCGTCTCCAACAACTTGATCTCAAACTGAAAACCTTAACATCAGAGTGAAAAGAACCTTTTTCAGAGACCTTTTCAAACTGCACAATTCTAACAACCTTATAGTCATCATTAGTAACATCATACCCAAAACCAAAATTAACATGCACATTGTTTTCAGTAATCCCCAGAACTGGCATCTTCTTGTATTTTCCAGTTGACGGGTTCCATAAGGCAATTTCATCCACAGCATTTGATATCAACAATAATCCATTGCACGAACCAAGTATCTTGGTGTTAATTTCAGAAGACATCAAAGGATTGGTCAATTCTTTGGGAGTAACAACTCGGGAGTTGAGAGAATCAAAGTCTAGAGAGTAAAAGCAACGGTTTCCATATCCAAAATAGTCGACCTTTCTCAACATCAACCGAAGGTTAGAATTGGTTTTCACTGAATAATTGACATGCAATTTTGCAAACTCTGCACTATCAATGAGAGCCTGCCAAGATCTTGATACGCACCTACAACGTAACACACAATCAACGGGTAGTCGACAGAGGATTTCAGCCAGAACATCCAATGGAAAGGTTGACATTGTTTTGGACAGAGTAGCAGGAAAGTCAATTTTGGACTGGCTTATGAACCTAAACGACCTGACGATTGGGACATAGGAGGAGAGTACTAAGAATAAGGCGGTATCTTCTAGATGAGCCTTTTCTGAATATGAATATATTATTTATATCACTAAATTTCTTCGCAACACTTGCTTTCGTGATTAAAATATTAGAAAGGAATTAATATATATATATATATATATATATA